>PIJE02003810.1:19103-33345 GCA_002895965.2 Coryphaenoides rupestris | reverse complement strand
CAGCCTCTAGGTGGTAGAGACTAGCATGTAGTTCCTCTAACAGCCTCTAGGTGTAGAGACTAGCATGTAGTTCCTCTAACAGCCTCTAGGTGGTAGAGACTAGCATGTAGTTCCTCTAACAGCCTCTAGGTGGTAGAGACTAGCATGTAGTTCCTCTAACAGCCTCTAGGTGGTAGAGACTAGCATGTAGTTCCTCTAACGGCCTCTAGGTGGTAGAGACTAGCATGTAGTTCCTCTAACGGCCTCTAGGTGGTTAGAGCACGGTGGCACAGTGCTTGCACTGCTGCCTCACAGCAAGAAGGTCCTGGGATCGATTCCCGCCTGGGGCGCTATTAACTGTGGGGTGCCAGGTGGGTGATCTCCCGGCCTTTCTGTGTGGAGTTTGCATGTTCTCCCCGTGCTCCGAGGGGTCTCCTTACGGAGTAAAAAGAACCCCAATTAAAAACATGTGAAGATCGCCTCTCCTGTCCACATCCCTGACCAAGCTGTGGACGTTACAACCTGGAGCTGCTGGTCCCCGGGCGCCGTTGAGTTGGCTGCCCACTGCTCCTGCTGGCCGCAGGATGGGTTAAATGCAGAGGACAATTTCCACGGGCCACCCTCCCTGCATGCGCGTGTGTGTGTTTGGCGGCCACCACTTCCCGCTGTGTGTTGTGTGACCAATATGTGTGGATTAATAAAGAGATCTTCTTCTTCTTCTTCTCTAGGTGGTAGAGACTAGCATGTAGTTCCTCTAACGGCCTCTAGGTGGTAGAGACTAGCATGTAGTTCCTCTAACAGCCTCTAGGTGGTAGAGACTAGCATGTAGTTCCTCTAACAGCCTCTAGGTGGTAGAGACTAGCATGTAGTTCCTCTAACAGCCTCTAGGTGGTAGAGACTAGCATGTAGTTCCTCTAACGGCCTCTAGGAGGTAGAGACTAGCATGTAGTTCCTCTAACGGCCTCTAGGTGGTAGAGACTAGCATGTAGTTCCTCTAACAGCCTCTAGGTGGTAGAGACTAGCATGTAGTTCCTCTAACAGCCTCTAGGTGGTAGAGACTAGCATGTAGTTCCTCTAACGGCCTCTAGGTGTGTAGAGACTAGCATGTAGTTCCTCTAACGGCCTCTAGGTGGTAGAGACTAGCATGTAGTTCCTCTAACAGCCTCTAGGTGGTAGAGACTAGCATGTAGTTCCTCTAACAGCCTCTAGGTGGTAGAGACTAGCATGTAGTTCCTCTAACAGCCTCTAGGTGGTAGAGACTAGCATGTAGTTCCTCTAACAGCCTCTAGGTGGTAGAGACTAGCATGTAGTTCCTCTAACGGCCTCTAGGTGTGTAGAGACTAGCATGTAGTTCCTCTAACAGCCTCTAGGTGGTAGAGACTAGCATGTAGTTCCTCTAACAGCCTCTAGGTGGTAGAGACTAGCATGTAGTTCCTCTAACGGCCTCTAGGTGGTAGAGACTAGCATGTAGTTCCTCTAACAGCCTCTAGGTGTGTAGAGACTAGCATGTAGTTCCTCTAACAGCCTCTAGGTGGTAGAGACTAGCATGTAGTTCCTCTAACAGCCTCTAGGTGGTAGAGACTAGCATGTAGTTCCTCTAACAGCCTCTAGGTGGTAGAGACTAGCATGTAGTTCCTCTAACAGCCTCTAGGTGGTAGAGACTAGCATGTAGTTCCTCTAACGAGGCCTGTTAGAGGAACTACATGCTAGTCTCTACCACCTAGAGGCTGTTAGAGGAACTACATGCTAGTCTCTACCACCTAGAGGCTGTTAGAGGAACTACATGCTAGTCTCTACCACCTAGAGGCTGTTAGAGGAACTACATGCTAGTCTCTACCACCTAGAGGCTGTTAGAGGAACTACATGCTAGTCTCTACACACCTAGAGGCTGTTAGAGGAACTACATGCTAGTCTCTACACACCTAGAGGCTGTTAGAGGAACTACATGCTAGTCTCTACCACCTAGAGGCCGTTAGAGGAACTACATGCTAGTCTCTACACACCTAGAGGCCGTTAGAGGAACTACATGCTAGTCTCTACCACCTAGAGGCCGTTAGAGGAACTACATGCTAGTCTCTACACACCTAGAGGCCGTTAGAGGAACTACATGCTAGTCTCTACCTCCTAGAGGCTGTTAGAGGAACTACATGCTAGTCTCTACCACCTAGAGGCCGTTAGAGGAACTACATGCTAGTCTCTACCACCTAGAGGCTGTTAGAGGAACTACATGCTAGTCTCTACACACCTAGAGGCCGTTAGAGGAACTACATGCTAGTCTCTACCACCTAGAGGCTGTTAGAGGAACTACATGCTAGTCTCTACCACCTAGAGGCCGTTAGAGGAACTACATGCTAGTCTCTACACACCTAGAGGCTGTTAGAGGAACTACATGCTAGTCTCTACCTCCTAGAGGCTGTTAGAGGAACTATAATTGTTTGTTTCTTTCCATAGTGAGACCTGATGTCTATTTGTACGCCAAGCCGGACGGGGAGCACCTGAGGCTCACCTGCTTTGCCACAGGCTTCTACCCCAAGGAGATCACCATGAACGTCAGGAGAGATGAGTACCTCCTGGACCACGGCGACGGGCTGAAGTCCACGGGCGTCCGGCCCAACGGGGACGGCACCCACCAGATCAAGATGTGGGTGAAGATCCCCAAGAATGATGACGCCAGATACACCTGTGAAGTCATCCACAAAGGAAGTGGCTTCAGCCTGACCGAAGAGTGGGGTGAGAGGCTTGTTATGGAGCTGCTGACCTCCAGCTGTGTGTGTAGCTTCAGGATGGCCGTGTGAAGATGTCTTCTGTGTTCAGATCACAAGACGAAAGGACCTGACACCGGAGGAGAGGCAGGAGGGACTGGTGTTGGTCTTGGTGTTGTTGTTGGTGTTGTTGGTGGTGTTGTGGCTCTACTGGCCGTGCTGGGCCCGGTGACTTGGCTGGTCATCCGCCACTTCAGGAACAAAGGTACAAGGATAACATTAATACATTCATATTAAGATAGTGTAACATTAATACATTCATATTAGGATAGTGTAACTAATACATTCATATTAGGATAGTGTAATGTTAATACATTCATATTAGGATAGTGTAACGTTAATACATTCATATTAAGATAGTGTAACATTAATACATTCATATTAGGATAGTGTAACGTTAATACATTCATATTAGGATAGTGTAACGTTAATACATTCATATTAGGATAGTGTAACGTTAATACATTCATATTAGGATAGTGTAACGTTAATACATTCATATTAGGATAGTGTAACGTTAATACATTCATATTAGAATAGTGTAACATTAATACATTCATATTAAGATAGTGTAACATTAATACATTCATATTAGGATAGTGTAACGTTAATACATTCATATTAGGATAGTGTAACATTAATACATTCATATTAGGATAGTGTAACATTAATACATTCATATTAGGATAGTGTAACATTAATACATTCATATTAGGATAGTGTAACATTAATACATTCATATTAGGATAGTGTAACATTAATACATTCATATTAGGATAGTGTAACATTAATACATTCATATTAGGATAGTGTAACGTTAATACATTCATATTAGGATAGTGTAACGTTAATACATTCATATTAGGATAGTGTAACGTTAATACATTCATATTAGGATAGTGTAACGTTAATACATTCATATTAGGATAGTGTAACATTAATACATTCATATTAGGATAGTGTAACGTTAATACATTCATATTAGGATAGTGTAACGTTAATACATTCATATTAAGATAGTGTAACATTAATACATTCATATTAGGATAGTGTAACATTAATACATTCATATTAGGATAGTGTAACATTAATACATTCATATTAGGATAGTGTAACATTAATACATTCATATTAGGATAGTGTAACGTTAATACATTCATATTAGGATAGTGTAACATTAATACATTCATATTAGGATAGTGTAACTAATACATTCATATTAAGATAGTGTAACATTAATACATTCATATTAGGATAGTGTAACATTAATACATTCATATTAGGATAGTGTAACATTAATACATTCATATTAAGATAGTGTAACATTAATACATTCATATTAGGATAGTGTAACATTAATACATTCATATTAGGATACTGTAACATTAATACATTCATATTAGGATAGTGTAACATTAATACATTCATATTAGGATAGTGTAACGTTAATACATTCATATTAGGATAGTGTAACATTAATACATTCATATTAGGATAGTGTAACATTAATACATTCATATTAGGATAGTGTAACGTTAATACATTAATACATTCATATTAGGATAGTGTAACGTTAATACATTCATATTAGGATAGTGTAACATTAATACATTCATATTAGGATAGTGTAACATTAATACATTCATATTAGGATAGTGTAACATTAATACATTCATATTAGGATAGTGTAACGTTAATACATTCATATTAGGATAGTGTAACATTAATACATTCATATTAGGATACTGTAACATTAATACATTCATATTAGGATAGTGTAACATTAATACATTCATATTAGGATAGTGTAACATTAATACATTCATATTAGGATACTGTAACATTAATACATTAATACATTCATATTAGGATAGTCTAACGTTAATAGATTAATACATTCATATTAGGATAGTGTAACGTTAATACATTAATACATTCATATTAGGATAGTGTAACGTTAATACATTAATACATTCATATTAGGATAGTGTAACGTTAATACATTCATATTAGGATACTGTAACATTAATACATTCATATTAGGATAGTGTAACGTTAATACATTCATATTAGGATAGTGTAACATTAATACATTCATATTAGGATAGTGTAACATTAATACATTCATATTAGGATAGTGTAACGTTAATACATTCATATTAGGATAGTGTAACGTTAATACATTCATATTAAGATAGTGTAACATTAATACATTCATATTAGGATAGTGTAACATTAATACATTCATATTAGGATAGTGTAACGTTAATACATTAATACATTCATATTAGGATAGTGTAACGTTAATACATTAATACATTCATATTAGGATAGTGTAACGTTAATACATTAATACATTCATATTAGGATAGTGTAACGTTAATACATTCATATTAGGATAGTGTAACATTAATACATTCATATTAGGATAGTGTAACATTAATACATTCATATTAGGATAGTGTAACGTTAATACATTCATATTAGGATAGTGTAACGTTAATACATTCATATTAGGATAGTGTAACATTAATACATTCATATTAGGATAGTGTAACATTAATACATTAATACATTCATATTAGGATAGTGTAACGTTAATACATTAATACATTCATATTAGGATAGTGTAACGTTAATACATTAATACATTCATATTAGGATAGTGTAACGTTAATACATTAATACATTCATATTAGGATAGTGTAACGTTAATACATTCATATTAGGATACTGTAACATTAATACATTCATATTAGGATAGTGTAACGTTAATACATTCATATTAGGATAGTGTAACGTTAATACATTCATATTAGGATAGTGTTAACATTAATACATTCATATTAGGATAGTGTAACATTAATACATTCATATTAGGATAGTGTAACATTAATACATTCATATTAGGATAGTGTAACATTAATACATTCATATTAGGATAGTGTAACATTAATACATTCATATTAGGATAGTGTAACATTAATACATTCATATTAGGATAGTGTAACATTAATACATTCATATTAAGATAGTGTAACATTAATACATTCATATTAGGATAGTGTAACATTAATACATTCATATTAGGATAGTGTAACATTAATACATTCATATTAGGATAGTGTAACATTAATACATTCATATTAGGATAGTGTAACATTAATACATTCATATTAGGATAGTGTAACATTAATACATTCATATTAAGATAGTGTAACATTAATACATTCATATTAGGATAGTGTAACATTAATACATTCATATTAAGATAGTGTAACATTAATACATTCATATTAGGATAGTGTAACTAATACATTCATATTAAGATAGTGTAACATTAATACATTCATATTAGGATAGTGTAACATTAATACATTCATATTAGGATAGTGTAACATTAATACATTCATATTAGGATAGTGTAACATTAATACATTCATATTAAGATAGTGTAACATTAATACATTCATATTAGGATAGTGTAACATTAATACATTCATATTAGGATAGTGTAACATTAATACATTCATATTAGGATAGTGTAACATTAATACATTCATATTAGGATAGTGTAACATTAATACATTCATATTAGGATAGTGTAACATTAATACATTCATATTAAGATAGTGTAACATTAATACATTCATATTAGGATAGTGTAACATTAATACATTCATATTAGGATAGTGTAACATTAATACATTCATATTAAGATAGTGTAACATTAATACATTCATATTAGGATAGTGTAACATTAATACATTCATATTAGGATAGTGTAACATTAATACATTCATATTAGGATAGTGTAACATTAATACATTCATATTAGGATAGTGTAACATTAATACATTCATATTAGGATAGTGTAACATTAATACATTCATATTAGGATAGTGTAACATTAATACATTCATATTAGGATAGTGTAACATTAATACATTCATATTAAGATAGTGTAACATTAATACATTCATATTAAGATAGTGTAACATTAATACATTCATATTAGGATAGTGTAACATTAATACATTCATATTAGGATAGTGTAACATTAATACATTCATATTAGGATAGTGTAACATTAATACATTCATATTAGGATAGTGTAACATTAATACATTCATATTAAGATAGTGTAACATTAATACATTCATATTAGGATAGTGTAACATTAATACATTCATATTAGGATAGTGTAACATTAATACATTCATATTAGGATAGTGTAACATTAATACATTCATATTAGGATAGTGTAACATTAATACATTCATATTAGGATAGTGTAACATTAATACATTCATATTAGGATAGTGTAACATTAATACATTCATATTAGGATAGTGTAACATTAATACATTCATATTAGGATAGTGTAACATTAATACATTCATATTAGGATAGTGTAACATTAATACATTCATATTAGGATAGTGTAACATTAATACATTCATATTAGGATAGTGTAACATTAATACATTCATATTAGGATAGTGTAACATTAATACATTCATATTAAGATAGTGTAACATTAATACATTCATATTAAGATAGTGTAACATTAATACATTCATATTAGGATAGTGTAACATTAATACATTCATATTAGGATAGTGTAACATTAATACATTCATATTAGGATAGTGTAACGTTAATACATTCATATTAAGATAGTGTAACGTTAATACATTCATATTAGGATAGTGTAACGTTAATACATTCATATTAGGATAGTGTAACATTAATACATTCATATTAGGATAGTGTAACGTTAATACATTCATATTAGGATAGTGTAACGTTAATACATTCATATTAGGATAGTGTAACGTTAATACATTCATATTAGGATAGTGTAACGTTAATACATTCATATT
Source organism: Coryphaenoides rupestris (assembly GCA_002895965.2). Classification (NCBI taxonomy): domain Eukaryota; kingdom Metazoa; phylum Chordata; class Actinopteri; order Gadiformes; family Macrouridae; genus Coryphaenoides; species Coryphaenoides rupestris. Next base: position 25,718 of record PIJE02003810.1, on the reverse strand, counting down.
AGGATAGTGTAACATTAATACATTCATATTAGGATAGTGTAACATTAATACATTCATATTAAGATAGTGTAACGTTAATACATTCATATTAAGATAGTGTAACATTAATACATTCATATTAAGATAGTGTAACATTAATACATTCATATTAGGATAGTGTAACATTAATACATTCATATTAAGATAGTGTAACATTAATACATTCATATTAGGATAGTGTAACATTAATACATTCATATTAGGATAGTGTAACATTAATACATTCATATTAGGATAGTGTAACATTAATACATTCATATTAGGATAGTGTAACATTAATACATTCATATTAGGATAGTGTAACATTAATACATTCATATTAAGATAGTGTAACATTAATACATTCATATTAGGATAGTGTAACGTTAATACATTCATATTAGGATAGTGTAACATTAATACATTCATATTAGGATAGTGTAACATTAATACATTCATATTAAGATAGTTAAACGTCAGGAAGTATTTATTTATGACATGGTTCTTGGTATTTGTTTTTTTTGATGAGCTGTTTGTAGAACGACTCTGGTAAGAACTACATGACCCAGAATCCTTCACTTCTAGCTGATTAATATATGATAGATAAAGATAACTTGTTGTTTAAAATAAGAATGCAGGTAATATGCAACAAGAATTGCACATCCTGTATGTGTGTGTGACAATTAAACTTGTTGAATGTTGAATATGTTTGATTTAACATATTAATACATAATCTTAACATGTCTTGTTTTGCAGGAAAAGGTTCACCAACCCCCAGCGTCTTAACTGTAGAAGCAGCCTTACTGCCCGGTACTGGAGCCTTACTGCTCATACATGACCCTAACCCTACATGACCCTAACCCTGACCCTACATGACCCTAACCCTACATGACCCTGACCCTGACCTTACATGACCCTAACCCTACATGACCCTAACCCTACATGACCCTAACCCTACATGACCCTAACCCTGACCCTACATAACCCTAACCCTACATGACCCTAACCCTACATGACCCTAACCCTGACCCTACATGACCCTAACCCTACATGACCCTAACCCTACATGACCCTAACCCTGACCCTACATAACCCTAACCCTACATAACCCTAACCACTGCTAGCCTTCAGTCTGCACCAACAAATTGACCACAACTAGGAACTGTTGGCAGAAACAGGACACACTGCTGAGGCCGGCTGCATAGTGAGGGTGCTAGCTGCATAGCGAGGGTGCTAGCTACATAGTGAGGGTGCTAGCTACATAGCGAGGGTGCTAGCTACATAGCGAGGGTGCTAGCTGCATAGCGAGGGTGCTAGCTGCATAGCGAGGGTGCTAGCTACATAGCGAGGGTGCTAGCTACATAGCGAGGGTGCTAGCTGCATAGCGAGGGTGCTAGCTGCATAGCGAGGGTGCTAGCTGCATAGCGAGGGTGCTAGCTGCATAGCGAGGGTGCTAGCTATAGCGAGGGTGCTAGCTGCATAGCGAGGGTGCTAGCTGCATAGCGAGGGTGCTAGCTGCATAGCGAGGGTGCTAGCTGCATAGCGAGGGTGCTAGCTGCATAGCGAGGGTGCTAGCTGCATAGCGAGGGTGCTAGCTACATAGCGAGGGTGCTAGCTGCATAGCGAGGGTGCTAGCTGCATAGCGAGGGTGCTAGCTGCATAGCGAGGGTGCTAGCTGCATAGCGAGGGTGCTAGCTGCATAGCGAGGGTGCTAGCTGCATAGCGAGGGTGCTAGCTGCATAGCGAGGGTGCTAGCTGCATAGCGAGGGTGCTAGCTGCATAGCGAGGGTGCTAGCTGCATAGCGAGGGTGCTAGCTACATAGTGAGGGTGCTAGGTGCATAGTGAGGGTGCTAGCTACAGACATTGCCTCATTACAGACACTTACCTTAACAACAATCAGTACGACGTTAACTTAAGCATACGAAGATCACAATAACTTTATATTCAACTACCAATACTTCTACAACAGAGACTACTAATACTTCTACTGTACTATTAATAGTAATACTACTCATACTAACCAAATGAAAGCTCTGAGTGAGTGTTGTAAAGTGACTTCTAATTGTTTTGTTTTTTTCAGGATCAAACAAGAGTGACTCTGGTAAGAACTACATGACCCAGAATCCTTCACTTCTAGTTGATTAATATATGATAGATAAAGATAACTTGTTGTTTAAAATAAGAATGCAGGTAATATGCAACAAGAATTGCACATCCTGTATGTGTGTGTGACAATTAAACTTCTTGAATGTTGAATATGTTTGATTTAACATATTAATACATAATCTTAACATGTCTTGTTTTGCAGGAAAAGGTTCAGGACCCCCCAGCATCTACACTGGAGAAACAGCCTCACTGACCGGTACTGGAGCCTTACTGCTACTACATGACCCTGACCCTACATGACCCTAACCCTACATAACCCTAACCCTGACCCTACATGACCCTAACCCTACATGACCCTAACCCTGACCCTACATGACCCTAACCCTGACCCTACATGACCCTAACCCTACATAACCCTAACCCTGACCCTACATAACCCTAACCCTACATAACCCTAACCACTGCTAGCCTTCAGTCTGCACCAACAAATTGACCACAACTAGGAACTGTTGGCAGAAACAGGACACACTGCTGAGGCCGGCTGCATAGTGAGGGTGCTAGCTGCATAGCGAGGGTGCTAGCTACATAGTGAGGGTGCTAGCTGCATAGCGAGGGTGCTAGCTGCATAGCGAGGGTGCTAGCTGCATAGCGAGGGTGCTAGCTGCATAGTGAGGGTGCTAGCTACATAGTGAGGGTGCTAGGTGCATAGCGAGGGTGCTAGCTACAGACATTGCCTCATTACAGACACTTACCTTAACAACAATCAGTACGACGTTAACTTAAGCATACGAAGATCACAATAACTTTATATTCAACTACCAATACTTCTACAACAGAGACTACTAATACTTCTACTGTACTATTAATAGTAATACTACTCATACTAACCAAATGAATGCTCTGAGTGAGTGTTGTAAAGTGATAAGTGACTTCTAATTGTTTTGTTTTTTTCAGGATCAAACAAGAGTGACTCTGGTAAGAACTACATGTCCCAGAATCCTTCACTTCTAGTTGATTAATATATGATAGATAAAGATAACTTGTTGTTTAAAATAAGAATGCAGGTAATATGCAACAAGAATTGCACATCCTGTATGTGTGTGTGACAATTAAACTTCTTGAATGTTGAATATGTTTGATTTAACATATTAATACATAATCTTAACATGTCTTGTTTTGCAGGAAAAGGAGGTTCACGACCCCCAGCCTCTCATCTGGAGAAACCTTACTGCCCGGTACTGGAGCCTTACTGCTCATACATGACCCTAACCCTACATGACCCTAACCCTACATGACCCTAACCCTACATGACCCTAACCCTACATGACCCTAACCCTACATAACCCTAACCACTGCTAGCCTTCAGTCTGCACCAACAAATTGACCACAACTAGGAACTGTTGGCAGAAACAGGACACACTGCTGAGGCCGGCTGCATAGTGAGGGTGCTAGCTACATAGCGAGGGTGCTAGCTACATAGTGAGGGTGCTAGCTACATAGCGAGGGTGCTAGCTACATAGTGAGGGTGCTAGCTACATAGCGAGGGTGCTAGCTACATAGTGAGGGTGCTAGCTACATAGCGAGGGTGCTAGCTACATAGCGAGGGTGCTAGCTACATAGCGAGGGTGCTAGCTACATAGCGAGGGTGCTAGCTACATAGCGAGGGTGCTAGCTGCATAGCGAGGGTGCTAGCTGCATAGCGAGGGTGCTAGCTGCATAGCGAGGGTGCTAGATAGCGAGGTGCTAGTACATAGCGAGGGTGCTAGTCAGCGGGTGCTAGCTGCATAGCCGAGGGTGGTAGCTACATAGCGAGGGTGCTAAGCCTGCATAGCGTGGGTGTAGCAAGCCCGCCATAGCGAGGTGTGCGTAGCCGTCATAGCGAGGGTCTAGCCGCATAGCGAGGGTGCTAGCCACATAGTGAGGGTGCTAGGTGCATAGCGAGGGTGCTAGCTACAACAGACATTGCCTCATTACAGACACTTACCTTAACAACAATCAGTACGACGTTAACTTAAGCATACGAAGATCACAATAACTTTATATTCAACTACCAATACTTCTACAACAGAGACTACTAATACTTCTACTGTACTATTAATAGTAATACTACTCATACTAACCAAATGAAAGCTCTGAGTGCAACAACATGCAACAAGAATTCTCATTTCACTGCACATCCTGTATGTTTGTGCGACAATGAAACGTGTTGAATCTTGAATGTTTGATTTAACATCAATCTCGTTTCGCAGGACAAGAGAACCAAGAGTAGAAGTCCCTCATGAATGGTATGAACACATTAGATGCCTCTGAGACACTAACCTTAACAAACAATACTGCTTTAACATAAGCACACGAAGATCACAATAACTTTATATTCAACTACCAATACTTCTACAACGAATACTACTACTAATATTTCTACTGTACTATAAATAGTAATACTACTCATACTAACCAAATGAAAGCTCTGAGTGAGTGTTGTAAAGTGGTGACTTCTAATTGGGGTTTTTTTGCAGGATCAAATGGGAGTGACTGGTAAGAAGATGTCCCAGAATCCTTCACTTCAAGCTGATTATGTATTTTCACTATTGCAGATAACTATTAACACATATATTTAGAATAGTTAGTTTAATAATATTTAGCACAAGTTTGCCGTTGATACACTCATATTGAGGATAGTTGTTTTATATTTTAATTCTGATCTAATGTTCTATTTTTACACGGCCCTTTGTATCTTAAACAGAGCAACAGTGGCAGGGTTTTGACGTAATATGATGTAATATGTGGATAGGCCAGGAATGTGTGCAGAGATGCAGTCCATATCTCAAGTGATCTGAGCTGCTGTTGCCCACAGGGAACAACTGAGACCAGCCTCTCACCACCTCCGTCAATGGTGTGAGCCTCTCGGATCGCTGGGCATCTGCACTCAGTCCACTGGTACCAGTCACCATGTGGTATAACTGTTTTCATGAAGTGGCAAGGTTCTTTGTATTGTGGCTTGTTTGTGTTGTATGTTCTATTCTATGTGGCTTTTTGTGATGGACTCAAATGATGAATGATATGTCCAATATATATGAGAATATACATCGCTTGATGTTAGATTTTGCTTATTTTGAATACATTTACATTTACATTTAGGGCATTTGGCAGACGCTTTTACATTACGAATGTTTAATTTCAAGTCAGTTTGGTGTGTTACCTTTAATATAAGATGCCTATTTCAAGTCCACTGACAGCACTTATGTAATCGCTCTCAGTTGTATTTCTTTCCTAACAATCACTGTGGAGGGTTTTCAAGGTTCCAGAACTTTTGTCACGTGAAGTGAAATAAAAAGTGGTGATGCTCAGCGGAATGTGCAAAATAATGACATAACTTGAATTGGAGGAATCAGAATATGTACAATATTTACAGTAAAAAAACAAACAGCAGGAATGAGAAATATAAAATATATATTAAAGGCAAATAAAAAATATGAACAAACTATAGAATAAGGATCAGGTGGTGCAGACCATGCATGTCCACTGTGGGGCTTTCCTTCCACTTGATTTCACTGTGGGTCTTAAATAAATCTGGTTGAATGCTGCTGGTGTCACTGGTCTGTCTGCTTGTACACCACCGCTGTGAAGAAGGTCTTTATTAATCCACACTAGAACCAGAACCAGAACCAGCTCTCGGTTCACATTGGTGGCAACATAGTGGTCACAGCAGGAGGTGGCGGCCGCCAAACACACACACACACATGCAGGGAGGGTGGCCGCCAAACACACACACACACACACACATGCAGGGAGGGTGGCCGCCAAACACACACACACACACATGCAGGGAGGGTGGCCACCAAACACACACACATGCAGGGAGGGTGGCCGCCAAACACACACACACACACATGCAGGGAGGGTGGCCGCCAAACACACACACACACACATGCAGGGAGGGTGGCCGCCAAACACACACACACACACATGCAGGGAGGGTGGCCGCCAAACACACACACACACATGCAGGGAGGGTGGCCGCCAAACACACACACACACACACACACATGCAGGGAGGGTGGCCGCCAAACACACACACACACACATGCAGGGAGGGTGGCCACCAAACACACACACACACACATGCAGGGAGGGTGGCCGCCAAACACACACACACACACATGCAGGGAGGGTGGCCGCCAAACACACACACACACACATGCAGGGAGGGTGGCCACCAAACACACACACATGCAGGGAGGGTGGCCGCCAAACACACACACATGCAGGGAGGGTGGCCGCCAAACACACACACACACACACACACACACACATGCAGGGAGGGTGGCCGCCAAACACACACACACACACATGCAGGGAGGGTGGCCGCCAAACACACACACACACACATGCAGGGAGGGTGGCCACCAAACACACACACATGCAGGGAGGGTGGCCGCCAAACACACACACATGCAGGGAGGGTGGCCGCCAAACACACACACACACAC
>PIJE02003810.1:5000-18180 GCA_002895965.2 Coryphaenoides rupestris | reverse complement strand
ACCGGATCATCTCCTGCAGACGCACTGTGGGATCTCTCGTGTGTGTGTGTGTGTGTGTGTGTGTATACATGTGTGTGTGTGTATACATGTGTGTGTTATATGTGTGTGTATACATGTGTGTGTGTGTTGTGTGTGTGTGTGTTGTGTGTGTGTGTAGTGTGTGTGTGTGTGTATAGTGTGTGTGTGTGTGTGTGTGTGTTACGTGTGTGTGTGTATACATGTGTGTGTATACATGTGTGTGTGTGTGTGTGTGTGTGTGTGTGTGTGTATGTGTGTGTGTGTAGTGTGTGTGTGTGTGTGTGTGTGTGTATACATGTGTGTGTGTGTGTGTGTATACATGTGTGTGTGTGTGTGTGTGTATATACGTGTGGGTGTGTGTATACATATGTGTGTGTGTGTGTGTGTGTACAGGTACGCCGGGCGGAGGCGGCGGGTCCGGCTGGAGCTGCTGGTTAACGGTACCTGGAGCTGCTGGTTCCCGGTACCTGGAGCTGCTGGTTCCCGGGACCTGAAGCTGCTGGTTCCCGGTACCTGGAGCTGCTGGTTCCCGGGACCTGAAGCTGCTGGTTCCCGGTGCCTGGAGCTGCTGGTTCCCGGGACCTGAAGCTGCTGGTTCCCGGTGCCTGGAGCTGCTGGTTCCCGGGACCTGAAGCTGCTGGTTCCCGGTGCCTGGAGCTGCTGGTTCCCGGGACCTGAAGCTGCTGGTTCCCGGTGCCTGGAGCTGCTGGTTCCCGGGCGTCCTGCAGCGGGGCGCCGGGCTCAGTGGGTCGGGGCGGCCGGGCGGCGGGGCGGCGGCGGCGGGACGCGGCCCGGAGCAGCAGACACCGCGGCGGACATTTTCTCCGACTGAGAGTTGGTCAACTACGCGGAGCTGCTTCCGGTTTACTTTATTCTGCCTTCAAAATAAGAGCACGGCGAGCTCACAATGTGTCGGACTCTTATTGAACATAGAAATCGTGTATTGTTACGACTATTAATTATCATTAATAGTCTCTACCTTAAGAGGTCTGCTCTGGCGGATGGCTACTCTTTTTTGGAGTACTTTTCCAATAGAAGCCAAGCAGAAACACGTGAGGAGAGACTGTCGTGATACGTCATCAGGGACCCCGCCCCCTCTGGCCAAACACAGGTACTGCAGCCCCGCCCCCTCTGGCCAAACACAGGTACTGCAGCCCCGCCCCCTCTGGCCAAACACAGGTACTGCAGCCCCGCCCCCTCTGGCCAAACACAGGTACTGCAGCCCCGCCCCCTCTGGCCAAACACAGGTACTACAGCCCCGCCCCCTCTGGCCAAACACAGGTACTACAGCCCCGCCCCCTCTGGCCAAACACAGGTACTACAGCCCCGCCCCCTCTGGCCAAACACAGGTACTGCAGCCCCGCCCCCTCTGGCCAAACACAGGTACTGCAGCCCCGCCCCCTCTGGCCAAACACAGGTACTGCAGCCCCGCCCCCTCTGGCCAAACACAGGTACTGCAGCCCCGCCCCCTCTGGCCAAACACAGGTACTGCAGCCCCGCCCCCTCTGGCCAAACACAGGTACTACAGCCCCGCCCCCTCTGGCCAAACACAGGTACTACAGCCCCGCCCCCTCTGGCCAAACACAGGTACTACAGCCCCGCCCCCTCTGGCCAAACACAGGTACTACAGCCCCGCCCCCTCTGGCCAAACACAGGTACTACAGCCCCGCCCCCTCTGGCCAAACACAGGTACTACAGCCGCTGTCTCAGCTGTGTTCTGACGTGGTGGGCTGTGGGACACATAGCTCGGTGTTGTTGTGTTCTCTTGTGGCACAGTGCCTCACAGCAAGAAGGTCCTGGGATCAATTCCCGCCTGGGGCGCTATTGACTGTGGGGTGCCCAGGTGGGCGATCTCCCCCGGGTGGGTGATCTCTCCCAGGTGGGTGATCTCTCCCAGGTGGGCGATCTCCCAGGTGGGCGATCTCCCCCAGGTGGGTGATCTCTCCCAGGTGGGTGATCTCCCGATCTCCCCCAGGTGGGTGATCTCTCCCAGGTGGGTGATCTCCCAGGTGGGTGATCTCCCCCAGGTGGGTGATCTCTCCCAGGTGGGTGATCTCCCCAGGTGGGTGATCTCCCCCAGGTGGGTTGGATCTCTCCCAGGTGGGCGAATCTCCCCCAGGGGGGTGATCTCTCCCCAGGTGGGCGAATTCTCCCAAGGTGGGTGATCTCTCCCAAGGTGGGTGATCTCCCCGGGTGGGTGATACTCTCCCGGGTTCCCCAGGTGGTGATGTCTCCCAGGTGGGTGATCTCTCCCAGGTGGGTGATCTCTCCCAGGTGGGTGATCTCTCCCAGCCTTTCTGTGTGGAGTTTGCATGTTCTCCCTGTGCTCCGCGGGGTCTCCTTACAGAGTGAAAGAACCCCAATTAAAAACATGTGAAGATCTCCTCTCCTGTCCACATCCCTGACCAAGATGTGGACGTAAAACCTGGAGCTGTTGGTCCCCGGGCGCCGTCAAGATGGCTGCCCACTGCTCCTGGTTGCCCCTGGAGGGGCAGCAGGATGGGTCAAATGCAGAGGACACATTTCCACGGGCCACCCTCCCTGCATGTGTGTGTGTTTGGCGGCCACCCTCCCTGCATGTGTGTGTGTGTGTTTGGCGGCCACCCTCCCTGCATGTGTGTGTGTGTGTGTGTGTTTGGCGGCCACCCTCCCTGCATGTGTGTGTGTGTGTGTGTGTGTGTGTTTGGCGGCCACCCTCCCTGCATGTGTGTGTGTGTGTGTTTGGCGGCCACCACTTCCTGCATGTGTGTGTGTGTGTGTGTGTTTGGCGGCCACCCTCCCTGCATGTGTGTGTGTGTGTGTGTGTTTGGCGGCCACCCTCCCTGCATGTGTGTGTGTGTGTGTTTGGCGGCCACCCTCCCTGCATGTGTGTGTGTGTGTTTGGCGGCCACCCTCCCTGCATGTGTGTGTGTGTGTTTGGCGGCCACCCTCCCTGCATGTGTGTGTGTGTGTTTGGCGGCCACCCTCCCTGCATGTGTGTGTGTTTGGCGGCCACCCTCCCTGCATGTGTGTGTGTGTGTTTGGTGGCCACCCTCCCTGCATGTGTGTGTGTGTGTGTTTGGCGGCCACCCTCCCTGCATGTGTGTGTGTGTGTGTGTGTGTTTGGCGGCCACCCTCCCTGCATGTGTGTGTGTTTGGCGGCCACCCTCCCTGCATGTGTGTGTGTTTGGTGGCCACCCTCCCTGCATGTGTGTGTGTTTGGTGGCCACCCTCCCTGCATGTGTGTGTGTGTGTGTTTTGGCGGCCACCCTCCCTGCATGTGTGTGTGTGTGTGTTTGGCGGCCACCCTCCCTGCATGTGGGGGCCACCCTCCCTGCATGTGTGTGTGTGTGTTTGGCGGCCACCCTCCCTGCATGTGTGTGTGTGTGTGTTTGGCGGCCACCCTCCCTGCATGTGTGTGTGTGTTTGGCGGCCACCCTCCCTGCATGTGTGTGTGTGTTTGGTGGCCACCCTCCCTGCATGTGTGTGTGTGTGTGTTTGGCGGCCACCCTCCCTGCATGTGTGTGTGTGTGTGTTTGGCGGCCACCCTCCCTGCATGTGTGTGTGTGTTGTTTGGCGGCCACCCTCCCTGCATGTGTGTGTGTGTGTTTGGCGGCCACCCTCCCTGCATGTGTGTGTGTTTGGTGGCCACCCTCCCTGCATGTGTGTGTGTGTGTGTTTGGCGGCCACCCTCCCTGCATGTGTGTGTGTGTGTGTTTGGCGGCCACCCTCCCTGCATGTGTGTGTGTGTGTTTGGCGGCCACCCTCCCTGCATGTGTGTGTGTGTTTGGCGGCCACCCTCCCTGCATGTGTGTGTGTGTGTGTTTGGCGGCCACCCTCCCTGCATGTGTGTGTGTGTGTTTGGCGGCCACCACACACATGTATATACACACAACACACACAGATGTATATACACACAACACACACAGATGTATATACACACAACACACACACATGTATACACACATGTATACACACACATGTATACACACATGTATACACACACACACACACACACATGTATACACACACAACACACACACACACACATGTATACACACACAACACACACACACATGTATACACACACAACACCACACACATGTATACACACACAACACACACACATGTATACACACACACACCACACATGTATACACACACACCCACACACACATGTATATACACACAACACACACACACACGTATACACACACAACACACACACATGTATACACACACCACACACATGTATACACACACAACACACACACATGTATACACACACCACACATGTATACACACCACACATGTATACACACCACACACATGTATACACACACAACACACACACATGTATACACACACACCACACACATGTATACACACCACACACATGTATACACACACCACACACATGTATACACACATAACACACACACATGTATACACACACAACACACACACATGTATACACACACACATGTATATACACACAACACACACACATGTATATACACACAACACACACACATGTATACACACACACATGTATATACACACAACACACACACATGTATATACACACAACACACACACACACATGTATACACACACACATGTATATACACACAACACACACACATGTATACACACACACACCCACACACACATGTATACACACACAACACACACATGTATACACACACACAACACACACACACATGTATACACACACAACACACACACATGTATACACACACACAACACACACACACACCCACACACACATGTATATACACACAACACACACACACACATGTATACACACAACACACACAACACACACACACACATGTATACACACAACACACACAGACACACACACACACATGTATACACACAGTAATCAACAGCAACTTCGATCCGGCAGATTGTTTTCAGATATTCTTTTCCTCAGTTGAGTTCACAAAGTAAAGGTTTTGGGCTGACCTCTGACCTCCGCCCTCCGCCTTCCCATCCGGATCGTGTGAAAGAACGCTAACCGCTCTGTGACTCCTCCCACAGATCACACACGTGGTGACGTGCAACGCAGGACACACACACACACACACACACACACACACACACACACACACACACACACACACACACACCATGGCGAGCAGAAGGAAGTCGACCACACCCTGCATGCGACCTCCACAGGAAGTGGTGGAGGAGGAGGACTCTGACCAGGAGATGGAGTTTGGGGAGGAGGCAGCAGTGGTGGTGGGGGGAGGAGAGGAGCACGAGGAGGAGGAGGAGGAGGAGGCGGTGGTGGAGGCGGAGCTCGGAGGGGAGGTCCTCCTGGAGCCGTACCTGGACTCTGGCTCCGCGGAGGCTGGGGGGTACGAGTGTAAGTACTGCAGCTTCCGCACCTCGGAGGTCAAGAGGTTCACCCTGCATGTGGACCAGGAGCACCCCCACGTGGTGCTCAACGCCTCCTACGTCTGCCTGGCCTGCGACTTCCACACCAAGAGGTAGGGGTGTCTGTCTGTGTGTCTCTCTGCCTGTCTGTCTGCCTGCCTGTCTGTCTGCCTTTCTCTCTGTCTGTCTGTCTGCTTGCCTGTCTCTCTACCTGTCTGTCTGTCTCTCTGTCTCTCTGTCTGAATGCCTTTCTCTCTGTCGGTCTGTCTGCCTGCCTGTCTCTCTCTGTCTGTCTGCCTGTCTGTCTGTCCGTCCGTCCATCTACCTGTCTGTCTGTGTGTCTGTCTTGCTGCTTCTGGTTTCAGGAGTGTCTGGTTGTGTTCAGAACTTGTTACTAACCTCTAGACTCTTAAAGGGGTGAAAGTTCACGATGAAACCCTTCTGGGCTTTCAGCGACCGTCCCCAAGGTGCACATGATGAGCCTGTTCTATCTCTATCTAGATCTATGATTCTATGTTGTTGTGATCTTGGTGCTGGCCCCTCCCCCCCAGGTACGACGCCCTGCTAGAGCACAACTCCCGGCAGCACCCCGGGGGGGAGGGCTTCACCCGCACCCTCCTGCGCCGCCACAACCACACCCTGGTCCAGCAGTCCGTCAAGACGGAGGAGGAGGGGCCGGGGGAGGAGCCAGGCGAGGGGGCGTGTCGCAGCGGAATCGCCCTCAGCAAAACACCCATCATGCGTGCCCGCCGCCGCGACGGCCCCAAGAAGTTCCCCCCCGCCCCTCGACCGGCCGCCGAAGACATCATCAAGCTGGAGAGGAGGAGGAGGAGGAGGATGAGGATGAGGTGGAGGAGGAGGAGGAGGAGGAGGAGGAAGAGCGAGAGAAACATGGGCAGCCCCCGTGTCTCTCCCCGCCCCGCCCCCTCCTCCCCCCCCGCCCCCCGCCTCCTGGACCTGGGCCACGCCCCTCCAGCATAGCAGCCAGGGCCTGGGCGGGTTGCCTGCAGATCAAGGCGGGGACGTGACGGGGGGCGGTGCTCCCCGGCTAGGGGACGCTAGGCCCAGGTGCTGTCGGCCCTGCCAGAGCAGGGGGCCGCAGGCCCCGCGGGGCCACAGCTCTAGCTGCTCCTCCTCTCAGCAGCATCCCAACCTAGCAGCAGCATCATGGACACCAACCTGCTGCCTCCTCCAGCTGCATACAGCAGGTAGGCTAGGCTAACCGCGTCTGTGCTAGGCTACCGCATCTGTGCTAGGCTACCGCGTCTGTGCTAGGCTATCGCGTCTGTGCTAGGCTACCGCGTCTGTGCTAGGCTACCGTGGCTAGCAGACATAGGTTAGGCTATGCTAGGTTACAGCAGATACTTTTATCATATGGTGTGTGTGTGTGTGTGTGTGTGTGTGTGTGTGTGTGTGTGTGTTGATGCTGATCACCAGCGTGTCGGAGGTCTCAGGTCTGTCCTCCCAGACCCTCTTCAGTGAGGACCAGATCAAGGTTTGGTTCTCAGCTCAGCGCCTCAAACACGGAGTGAGCTGGACGCCCGAGGAGGTCAGTCAACCTAGGCTACTAGTTAGACTAGGAGATAGAATACCAGTTAGACTAGGAGTTAGAATACCAGTTAGACTAGGAGTTAGAATACCAGTTAGACTAGGAGTTAGAATATAGTTGGACTAGGAGTTAGACTAGGAGTTAGAATACTAGTTAGACTAGGAGTTAGAATACTAGTTAGACTAGGAGTTAGAATACTAGGAGTTAGAATACTAGTTAGACTAGGAGTTAGAATACTTCTAACTAGTATTCTAACTCCTAGTCTAACTGGTATTCTAACTCCTAGTCTAACTAGTATTCTAACTCCTAGTCTAACTGGTATTCTAACTCCTAGTCTAACTAGTATTCTAACTCCTAGTCTAACTGGTATTCTAACTCCTAGTCTAACTGGTATTCTAACTCCTAGTCTAACTGGTATTCTAACTCCTAGTCTAACTGGTATTCTATCTCCTAGTCTAACTAGTAGCCTAGGTTGACTGACCTCCTCGGGCGTCCAGCTCACTCCGTGTTTGAGGCGCTGAGCTGAGAACCAAACCTTGATCTGGTCCTCACTGAAGAGGGTCTGGGAGGACAGACCTGAGACCTCCGACACGCTGGGGTACGGGAACACACACACACACACACACAGAACACACACACACACACACACACACACACACACACACACACACACACAACACACACACACTTAGAATACAGTTAGACTAGGAGTTAGAATACTAGTTGGACTAGGAGTTAGAATACCAGTTAGACTAGGAGTTAGAATACTAGTTAGACTAGGAGTTAGAATACTAGTTGGACTAGGAGTTAGAATACCAGTTAGACTAGGAGTTAGAATACTAGTTAGACTAGGAGTTAGAATACTAGTTAGACTAGGAGTTAGACTAGGAGCTCAACCAGTTAATGTTTGTGAGAGGGAGGAACCGGTGGTGAAATATAGTTTCATTTTAACAGTTAAAATTAGATTTCTAGATGCAAAGTGGATGAAATGTTCACCAAAACTGAATAAAGTCAGAATTTCTCTTTTTGCTTTAATTAGTTTATAATTAGGGATGGGTGTCTTTCAAAATGTTCGATGCTGGTACAGATACCTCAGCTTTGATACTGGTTCATAAACAATACCATTAACCACAACATTATCATATCAAGAAATAAAAATGTATCAAAGCCAAGAATCTAACTGGGATTACTTTCAGATTACCAGATGAACTTTTATCTGGTAGTTTATGCTACTTCCCTTTTTGGGCCAGTATACTATACTAGGCTCTGGTCCTGACAGCGTGGTGCCGTGACTTCCTGCTGCAGGTGGACGAGGCCCGGAGGAAGAAGTTCAACGGGACGGTGCAGCAGACTATCACCGTGATCCCGGCGCCGGCCAATGGGCTGCCAGCTCTGTTCCAGACCTGCCAGCTGGTGGGCCAGCCGGGCCTCGTGCTGACCCAGTCCCCCATCACGCTGGCCGTGGCGCCTGCCCAGCGCCCCGGCCCCCGGGCCGGGGAGCCCCTTCCGCCTCAGCCCGGGAGGCGGGCCTCCCCGCCGCCGGCCGCCGCCCCGCCCCCGGCCTCCGGCGCCGACCCGCTGGGCCTGAAGCCCAAGAAGTCCAAGCAGCAGCTGGCGGACCTGAAGGCCAGCTACGGGCGGCGTCAGGTCGCCACGGAGGCCGAGATCTCAAGGCTGATGCGAGTCACCGGCCTCACCAAGCGTGCCATCAAGAAGTGGTTCAGTGACACGCGATACAATCAACGCAACGCCAAGGAGCACCACGGGGGCGGGGCCCTGGGCGAAGCCCCGCCCCTCGACGCCCCTCCCGGAGAATTGGCCTCCGCCCCTGATGGCGCCGACGACAACAGCATGACGGACGGCAGCGTTGCTGCAGTAACCATCGTCATCGATTCCAGCGACGACGCCAGTGACGGCTCCGCCCCTGTGGCGCCTGGCAACGGCTCCCCCGGCTCCGCCCCCACAGTGACAGCAGACGGCTCTCCCGGCTCCACCCCTGCGGCGCCCAGCGACCCACGCATCAAGTTCCGCCACGCCTTCCCCGACTTCACGCCGCAGAAATTCAAGGAGAAGACGTGTGAGCAGCGTGTGGCGCTGGAGGCCAGCTTCCTGACCTCCCGTACGCCGTCCGACGAGGAGCTGAGCCGCCTGCGCGCCCACACCAAGCTGACGCGCCGCGAGATCGACGCCTGGTTCACCGAGCGCCGAAAGGCCTCGGAGCCTGACGGAGAGGCGGCCGCGCCCTCCTCCTCCTCCTCCGGGGGCCCGGAGAGACAGGCCACTCCCCCAGCTGCCAGGAAGGTGCTGAAGAAGACTCCGGAGCAGCTGCACATCCTGAAGACGGCCTTCGTGCGCTCGCAGTGGCCGTCGGCAGAGGAGTACGACGCCATGGCAACGCAGAGTGGCCTGCCCCGCAGCTACATAGTCAACTGGTTCGGAGACACCCGCTACGCCTGGAAGAACAGCAGCCTGAAGTGGTTCTACCTCTACCAGACTGGCAAGGTACCCTCCTCTTCCTCGAGTAGACTGGCAAGTTACCCTCCTCTTCCTCTAGTAGACTGGCAAGTTACCCTCCTCTACCTCTAGTAGACTGGCAAGTTACCCTCCTCTACCTCTAGTAGACTGGCAAGTTACCCTCCTCTACCTCTAGTAGACTGGCAAGTTACCCTCCTCTACCTCTAGTAGACTGGCAAGTTACCCTCCTCTACCTCTAGTAGACTGACAAGGTACCCTCCTCTTCCTCTAGTAGACTGGCAAGTTACCCTCCTCTACCTCTAGTAGACTGGCAAGTTACCCTCCTCTACCTCTAGTAGACTGGCAAGGTACCCTCCTCTACCTCTAGTAGACTGACAAGTTACCCTCCTCTTCCTCTAGTAGACTGACAAGGTACCCTCCTCTTCCTCTAGTAGACTGACAAGGTACCCTCCTATCTCTACCAGACAGGGAGGCTAATTTAGATGAAGGCTGCTGTGTGCATATCACGTAGGAAAGTGAACCATTGAGTTATGAATGAGTGAGGAGATGTTTTGAGAAGTGCCTTCAGTAATAATGCAGGATGCTCCTGGCTCTGAGGACCAGCGCAGCAACGCTAGTCCCTTCATGAGGAACATCCCCAACAAAACCAGTTGTCATGTTTAGCAGGGACACGCGGTGCTGGTGTAGACTGTGTCCGTCCCAGCAGTGTGAATGCTGGAGCCCAGAGGCCAGCCCTGGTATGGAACACTACCCTGTTGTTTGTGCCGCAGGTGGACGAGGCCCTGAACGGGGCTCCGGTGAAGAGCCAGAAGAAGTCTCGGAAGCGGTTCCGGGGCTGGTCCCGGAGAACGCGACGGCCCTACCCCTGCAGGCGCTCCCCTCAGCCCGGGGCCACGCCCGTCAAGGTCTGGACCTATTAATAGCATCACCATCACCATGGCAGCAACACCATCACTACTGCAGTAACAACACCGTCGCTACTATCGTAACATACTGGTCACTATAGTAACACCATCACCATGGCATCAACACCATCACTAACTGCACTGTTACTAACGGCACAGTCTCTATAGTAATGTGTGTGCGTATGTTTGTTTGTTTGTGTGTAGAAGGCGGGCGAGGCCTTCCTCAGGGACCACTACCTGAGCTTCAGGTGTCTCCAGGAGAAGGACTTGGATGAGCTGGTCAGCCGGTCGGGCCTGGGCTACCAACAGGTCCGGGACTGGTTCAGTGAGACCCAGCGCCGGGTTCAGGAAGGCCTGCAGCCCTTCAGCACGGGCCAGGAGGGGGAGGAGGAGGTCCGAGGAGGGGAGGAGGCCACTGATGAGGAGGAGGAGGAGGGTAAGGGAGAGGAAGATGAGATGGAGCTGGAGGCTCGGGGAGAGGGGGAGGGGGAGGGGGAGGAGGAGGAGCAACTGGGGGAGGAGCGGGTGGAGGAAGAGCAGGATGCAGTAGAACCAATCATAAAAGAGAAAGGAGCAGCCGAACCAATAGAAGAGAAGGAAGCTGGAGATTCTGAAGCCGTCGGCCAATCACAGTCTCCGCAGCAGCAGGAGGCGACGACATGAGCAGCCAGGGGAGGAAGATGATGATGATGATGATGGGGGGGGGGGAAGAGAAAGTCACCAAATGTTTGGATGAGAAGAATTCAGTGGACCAAGATGGAGGAGGCAGCCATGTGTTTGGTCCAGATGAACCCTGCAGCCACGTGATTGGTCCAGACCAACCCTGCAGCCACGTGATTGGTCCAGACCAACCCTTCCTGGCTATCAGCAGACATTACGTGTTAAGGGTTCAAAGTTTATCCAAGATGTGATCCTGGCGCTGAAATGTTCCAGGAGCCATCGCGTCACATGGTCTCAAGGGAAGATAGTCTAATATCTCGTATATATTAGTCTAATATATCATCTCTCATATATATTAGGTCGTATATATTAGTCTAATACATCATATCTCATATTAGTATTATCATAGTTACTCTATAAGCATGTTGACTGCAGCACTCTTCATCCTGTGTGCTCATCCTCATCACGGAGAGCAGAACAGCAGAGATGTTCAATGTCCCCCAAGGTCCTGAGTCTTTATGTTTAGCTTCTCTGGAATAAAAGGTCCTGTATGTAAGAGTCATGAATCCGTTCAGGGACTACATGGAGGATTTCACAGCACAAATCTCTTTAAATCACCAGTTTGTGAGCAGGTTGTGGTTGAAGTTAAAACATGACAACTTCCCCGACTCTCTCTGCTGCGTGGAACAGCTTTTGGCTGATTTCTTATATTTTAATCGGGTCGGATTTCTCGGAATAAAGGAAGGAAGTGACATGTAAGCGTGGATAATGAAAAGTAATGTTATCTCATAGCTTTCTTAAATGTGTACGAGGTTTAATTATGATTAGAACTAACATTAGTTTCTGATTGTTGTCTCAACCCACGGAGCTCTGAATGCACTGAGCTCCAGCAGGCTGCAGTTCCCCTACCGGCCAAAGGGGTCAGTAATGACAAGGAATCTGTGATTCTTACGTTTAGTACCTTTAATTTAAGAAATGTCAATCATGTTTTCTGACGAAGAAGATGAATCCACACATTCTGCAAAGCGGGAAACTGAAAAGAACACAAATGGGTTAAAAGTCTTTATCTTGAAATATTTGGAGGAGTTTTTAGTTACCGTTAACCCGCCTGGATTCCAGCGAGCTGCCAACAGTCAATGAGGAAGATATCTCGAGGTCTTCCTCTCCGTGCTCCATTGGGGATATAAAGGGTCTAGGTTGGCTTTGTCTATAGAGTAAATATCATATATATTAGTCTGATATATGGTTTATCATGTGTATTAGACTGTAATATATCACACGCTGTCTCCGGTCCCAGCCATCATACACGAAGACTTTTAAACCGAACACCTCAAGCCTTCGTACTTTTCTATCTTTTGAGTGGTTTGTAAATTCCTTCTGAAACATGAGCGTGATGGACTGTTGCTCGATAATGCTCTCATTACAAACACCAGGCTGGCACACGCCTGCCAAATGAAGGGCCAGCAGGCACTGTGTTGGGCTCGGTGGGTTCTGGTCTGGACCAGGTGGGTTCTGGTCTGGACCAGGTGGGTTCTGGTCTCCACACCCGTCCGGCGCCATGACAACAAGGACAGCCTCAGGAAACGGGCCACTTTACCTCAACACTCAGAAGAGCAGGAAGTGAAGGCATGAGGGGCGGAGCCTAATGTTCAGTAGACTTTCTCTTCTAACAAGACTTTGGTGTTGGTCAAGATACGGGTGTTCCAGAAAGCTTTCAGGTGTTCAACTCTTTCATATTTTAACTCCGGCCGCCGCGTTCCTCAGAGAACCTTTTTAAACATTTCCTATTGTTGTCATTTTGTGCTTTCGTGTCCGCTGAGTCGAGTCCTTATACTCTGCCAGCGCTGAAATCAAACTTGTTTCTTTACAATAAAACATTTACCCACCAGGGAAGGCTTGTACCAGCTTATTCTCTTAGAAACATTTTAATTTATTTATTATATTTGGACTCTTTCAGATATCTTTTTGTTTTGTCTGTAAGTGAAGGAATAAAGATGTTTAAACCACATTCCCTCTTGATGTCACTGGCTGTCTGCTTGACCAATCAGGCCATCTCTTCCCTGATTGGTTCAGGGAATCCATCATACCTGTCAATCTTTGGTGTGTGAAATTCAACACTTCTCATTGGTGGAGAAACGGAGAGGGAGGGAAAATGACCTGCCTCTGTACTGTCTAACCCCTACCTGCT
>PIJE02003809.1:0-18427 GCA_002895965.2 Coryphaenoides rupestris | reverse complement strand
GTGTTGGTTTTACTTGCATGGTTGGCGCCGCGTCGGTGTATGAATGGCGTGTAATGTTGAGGATTACTGTAAGGTGCTTTGAGAATAAAGCGCTAAAAATAAAATTGCCAAAATCCATTTACCTTTACAGATGTTCGCGAAGATATTTTTCTTATGAATTATATTACGTTGTTTCTGTTCAATTAACTTAGTCATGCGGCCCATGTGGACTTAAGTGTTGTGCTAATACCGGTATTGCCGGCTGAAACTTCGTAAAGGCATTATTCGTTCAACACACATAACACTTCTCACTTGAGGCACTTCCTTGGGTTCCTCGGCAATACCCAGCAGTACAGTGCCCGTTCCATGCCTGTTGGACTCGGATGAGCCAATAACCATTGTGCAGCTTTCATACTGAAACCTTTGCAAATGACCTTACATGCGACACTTGCCCTTCTCCAGTCCCCATGATATACCTGCAGGTTGTGAAGTGATTCGGGATGATGATTGTTGAGAAAATGAAATTACAATGCCATACATGTACATCATCCAGGACTCCTTCCATTTGAGCAGTTAGATTAGTATCAACTAATACTACAAATTAAGTGTCAAATGCAGCATGTAATGTATCGGGTCTGTTCAAATGTACTCACATCTCCGTTAGCGTTCAGTATAATTCGCTTGACTTCATTTCTACTTCGTCTTACTCGCAGCGCCACCAACATCTCCAGATAACCCAACCGACTAAACCAGTTTGATAACGGCCTTCTAATCCCTACATAAGTAAACAAGGTCACCGAGCCCACTCGGTTAGCTGATTTATAGAGGCTTGTTTAAGTTTATCTCATCACGCCTCTTTCGCGCTTGTGCATGGTCGACTACGCCTTACCGGTGCCGGATGTGTTGTGTAGCAGGTGACTCTCGTGTGGTAATGTTGTAGATGTCCACGTTTAGGTTGCTCGGGTACGTTGCGATGTCATTTGGTTGATGCTTATGTGGTTCCCGTGGTCTGAAGGCACGGAGTCGGTTGGCCCCTCTTTGTTGGCTTGCTGTATGCTGGCCGACAGCTCACTAGTCGACCCACTCAAGCTGTCTGGGGTTGAAAATGGAAAGCTACATTTTTCCCACAATTGCAGTTATGCTCGCAACTAAAATAACTATATTTAACTCCTACCAGCACAAGGAAAATCATTGGAAAAATGAGTGGTGTGCCAGAACCTGAAGATACTTGAAATACATAACCAGTATCCTAAATGTATACAAAAGTTTACAATTTGTAACATTAAAGATGTAAGGTGTGTTCAGGTGGGGAAAACGGAAGATAGTTGTTATGACATAATTTGTTACCATTAAATGGTAAAGTCAGATTTGGCAGTGCGATTCTAACTCAGCATTTTGTAATGCCAACTGCAAGATCAAGCAATATAGTTCATTTGGGCTACGCGTAATATTTACCTTCTCAGTATCTGTGATTCCAGTTATGCTTATGAAGTTTGTATGCTTCATAAGATGGTCGCAAACACACACATGGCCGCCAATGGCTAATCGTAGTGTCATCGTAAGGCAAGTTTGGGAATCTATCTCTCAGTGCGTGGATGGATCGGACTTTGACACCATGCAAAACGAAGATTAACTGACCTTCCTGGTCTCGAATGACAGGGAGGGTCTCGCTCATGTGCTAGTGATGATGTCTGATGCTTGTTGGAAAAATCATTCACTCTGAAATAATTCACATGAAGGGGTTTTTAGGCTCCATTAATGGGACCAGTTGTGATCCATAAGACGGCGGCATTACCCCTTGTAGTTGTGTCGACGAATTGACGTATTAGAAGGTGTTTCCAGATGTGTCAAGATCCCAATGGTGTCTGGCCGTTCCAATACTAGTTTGTCCAATGGGATAGAAAGAGGTTTTTCGAAGTACAGTCCCGCCCATTGCCCATTCCATGGCGAATTTGAAGAATGATGAATGAACTACACTCTATGGGACACATAGGTTAGGTTGTCCTAGGCCTACCATTTAAGTTCCACTTTTGGTGTGTAATTGCACAGCTAAGTTGTATCGTGACATTGATATGGTTATTGAATCTGACTTGTCTTCTGTTCAATCTCAAGATATGATATAATTAAACGTGTAAATTATCTGGTTCAAAACATTCTGCTTATATGTTCATCTCTATAGATGCGTATTGATCAGTAGAACAACGACCTATTAAAGTAAAACTGGCAGAGATCACAGCTTGAATAAGCTATAGATGACTAAAATAATAGAATCCTATAAACTACAAGGGCATTCCATTTTAGTGCTCCAGACCTAATATCTCCTATTTAACAGCCTGCGAACCAAACTTACGTTTGCTGCTCCTTACTCTTAATGGCGGCTTAGCCCTACTCTCTGTTGCAAACCCGCACCCCTGACCCCCACCTCTCTCAATCCATCACACTAGCACTGGCACCCTAGCGATACGTTCTCAACAACGAAACCTTTGACAAAAGGCCAGAAAAAGCCTAGGTTAAACACTAAACAACCTGCTGCTACAGTGTGTGGACACGGGTACCGTTGGTAAAACCATTAAATTCTGTAACGAATACTTGTTTCCTGGTACATGCATACAGATAATCTTATCATCAAGCTGTGGCTGATAATACTCAAAATTAACTGATGTCCTGCTTCTGTTTGGGTGATATGTGCGTGAAGGCCGATACAAAGGGTGAGAACCGACGTAACCCATGTGATGTAGTGTGTTGATTGTTGGGCTTATAATCATTGTTGAAAAAAGCTGGAAGTCAACCAGTCCAAGATGTCCGCCATATAACTTTTAAACGTATAGACAAAGTAAAGAACGGATCAAACTTGTAGTAGATGGAATATATATAAGATACTCTTAAGAAAATATATTATGAATGCATGTCTCCTACCAAGTATGAACCAGGACCTTCTCCTATTCTTTCAGTTGCTGTTGGATCATCTCTTATCTACAGACTATAAGCCCCGACACAAAGAAGCTGTCTGTCTACTTGAGAAATTCTGGGTGATGGAGAGTCGACCGTGGCAGCTCTGACGTGAGCGTGAGGCTTCTGTAATGCATATCATGCGGTTAAAGGTTATGCCACACACAGAGACCTGCAATCAACAAAATGATTTTAAGAAATAAGTAAATAAGATATTGTTTTGTGCCAAGAGATCGTGATCCATCATAAGTAATTGCGTCTGCCACTAATGATTGCCTTTTCATAGTGATGGTTAATGCGGATGTCATATGAAATAAAGATCACTCGAGCAAAAATTATAATACAATTTTTTACTCCTATACTTATGCTTAGTACCTGTAGCACTTTGTACTGGAAAACCAACGTTGTGGTGAAATCAAATTTTCTATTTACCAACAAACTTTATCGTGGTAGCCCTAACTTGCATGTAAATTGGTTCATACATTCAATCCGGATCCGAGTCACCTTATACATCTCCTTGCTTAGTCCGCAGTGTTTGTATCCTTATCTATTCTGTGTATATGTCTCAATGGACAATATCGAGAATGTAGCCTTCCTATGAGTCTTAGTATCCAGAAAATGAAATAATTAATTCACAAAGGCGACTGTATTTGTGTTAAAAGACTTCATTACGACCCACATGGCGCAAAAATGTAATTGCTAGCACCGCTGAACTTCCATATATCTGTAACAGAGAACAGAAGTGTATACTAGAGGAACATGTTTAGTTTTATCTACCCTCGACTCCGGAAATATCGGTGTACCGGGCTGGTCTGAGCAGATCAAATGCAAGCAAAGAATCAAGATGCGAAATAATTTGTGCTTTTTTGATGGTGCTTATCTCGGTGGAGCAAAGAGGACCGATCAACCTTTAGATGAATGCTAGTATCTCTCTCTCTTTTGCCAAGCTATTCTACTGCCGAGTCTTGCCTGGGTGACTTTTGGTTCTGGTACGTCCATGACCGGTACCTACTACCGTGGAGATACAAGCCTGTGTCTTACCTATCTGGTTACCTTCCACATAGTTGTCTACGAATACCTCTCCTTATAATTGACTTTGGTGAGCTAGACGTGAGCAGCGCTGCCTGGCGGTTATACAACCCTCACGATGCCCGCCTCTCGGTACAGGTATCTTCTTCGTGTCTGCCTTGCTCGAAAGTACTGTCTTGTACGATGATGGCGAGTGGTTCTAAGACCCTACGCGTCCATTTCCCCACGTCTCTCTCACATAGTTCCTTCTTTAACCAGATCGCTCCATCATCATGCTCATGTCCGTGGCCATAGTATGGAGTAATATTCATCCCTTCTTGCGCCAAGAGTGCATAGATGCACCTCTAGATACCAAGTTCGGCAAGTGTAGATCAATATGTAGGAATAACTTGTCTTATGAACTTGGACGTGACCCCCGTCCCACTCACCACCACGTTCCAGTGGTACAAATAGCTGCAAAACGGACAATAATTTGGTTTACATTTGCTTTCTCATTTGATGTTATAATATATATTCATTTTAATTTCTGGTAACCATGATTATATTACTTTAGATGATTGGATTATATTTGCCATGGGAAAAATCTCACTTTACATGTAGCTGGCAATAATTAATCTCAAAGAAATTGCGTAAAAGCGATGATCGGGTATGATCCATGTATTCACTAACTTTTTGCAAATCTGTTTGCTAATTAGATGTTTTTGTTTTGTTTACTTGATTCACCAATACACATTGGATATTGCCATATCAAATGTATATAATTGAGTTATTTCTTTAAACGATCGCTTCTATTTATGAGAGCACTCTTCCAGGGGAGTGTATAGGCCACTATCTTGTACAATATAGCTTTACTCTTTTTTGTAAATAAAATGTTGATCAGCTTGTTATGTCCATGAACTAAAAATGGGTGAACTTTGCCAAAAGCGAATGAGTCAAATGCCATGTATACCTTTGGTGTGGTAAACTGTTTTACACAACAACCTACACATCAAGTCTTTCTTTGCTTTGTTTACTTTATATGACGATTAATGTACATTTCATCGAGAGGCCGTAAGTTGACTTTCAGTGTGTTGAAGTGATAGTAAATGTGACTAATGGGTGAAATGTTGCCGTTGTTGCATCAGGAAGAAGAACGAAGCCGATGCAAGTGAGGTTGTACAATGTGTTAAAGCGTCTTTTAGGTGCATACACACTCATTTGGAAAAATCATCCGTTTAACTACAATGTCTGGGGCAAGTTTTTTGACGTCTCACTATATTGGCAACAGGAGTAAGTTGTCAAAGCACAGCCTAAGGCGGCACTGGGCGAGGTACTAGCCAAGGATTTTTAACAGCAGCATGACACAAACAGAAAAAATATGAAATGAAAATGGAGGTGACACGCCCAACCTGGCTGTAAACATGTTGTCGCTTATATACCTTACCTTCCTCACCTGCTAGTATGTTAAATATTTGAACTTACGTTACTATCTGACAATGATAGCGTTTGATGCTGGCCAGTAATGTTTAGTAACGCGAAATATGTGTTGCATCTAGTTTTGAAAATATAATTAAATTGTCATTGTATATGTGGTTATATGTTCATTACAATTATACCACGCTGTTGGCATAACACAGGACATTCAAGAGTCATGTATTGAATTTAACACTACCACAACATAAAACAATTATACATTTGACACATGGACCGTGTCTGGTCTGGAGCCAGGGAGGCGAGGCTGAGCTGTGAGCCTTGTCTGGTCAGGAGCGGAGAGATGAGGACTGAGCAAAGGGACTGTCTGGTCTGGAGAGGGAGGGAGGAACTGAGCAGAGGGACTGTCTGGTTCTGGAGCAGGGAGGAGGGAGGATAGCAGAGAACCGTCTGGATCTGGAGCAGGCACCGGAGGATGAGCCAGATAGACTGTCCCCTGGTACTTGGAAGCCAGGGAGGGAGGGGTGAGGACTGAGCAGACGAGGAAACGTCTTGGTTGGAGCAAGGGAAGAGTGCGGGGATCCACGTGAGTAGCAGAAGGAGAGAGACTGTCTGGTGTGGAGGCAGGGAGGCGGTAGGTAGGACTGAGCAGAGAGGCGGCATAAAATGTTGTCTGGCGCGGTATCTGGGGATAAGAGACGTGTATACCAGATTATTGATCAAATCACATATTATAGTTTTCAGTTATTCAGGCTCAGAAAACCCACCTAGAACAAGATAAACACAGAAGTACTATGTCTAGGTTCTAGTAGTTGAAGATGGTCCGTACTTTCTTAGTTCAACCAAATGGTGTTTGCAGGAAGGTGTTGTGGTGTGTGGCACAAGGAGGTATGTATAATGCTTTACCGTAGTGGTTACATAGAAGCAAAGTTTATGATCTGTTCCTGTGAGTATTTGGAAGCAGTTAGGTCCGTAGGAGAGTGAGAAAAAATAAGTGAGGATGGATATCAGTAATATATAATCAAATTATTCCAAAATTTGTCCGAGTTGACACTAGCTAATATCATATGACAAGACGAGGCAGCAAAGATGGAGTGAGTTGTGAATTCTTTAATGGTAGTCTAGGACAAGTAATGGCGCGTGACAGGGGAACTGCGTGAGCAGGACTGAGGCAGAAGGGGACTGATCTGTGTCTTGTGTGCAGTCAAGAGGGAGGCGAGGGAGGACTGGGCAGAGAGACTGTGGTCTGGTAGCATGGGAAGGGAGGAGTATCTGAAGGCAGAAGAGACCGTCTGGTCTGGAGAGGTTAGTGAGCAGTTAGGTTAGGTTGGTAGGTGCTTGAGATAATCAGAAGCCCACGGACCCCCCAACTTAAGCTAGGTGGACCCTGCCCCTGCTGAAGATGTCTAAAAGCCACCCAGCCAACCTTTGAGGTGCACGGCTGGTAGGGCCAACAACTTCAGTTACTTACAAGACCTCTGGAAGACTTAAAAGGACAATAGCTGGAATGTGGGTAGGGCCGGGGCCTATAATAGTAAGGGTACATATACATGGGCTTAATAAAATCTGTTCAAACAGGTACTCCTCTAAGGTGTACCCAGCGAGGAGGGGAAGGAAAGCCGGCCGATGGAAAGAACTCCATGTTTACAGTAAG
This sequence comes from Coryphaenoides rupestris, assembly GCA_002895965.2. Taxonomy (NCBI): domain Eukaryota; kingdom Metazoa; phylum Chordata; class Actinopteri; order Gadiformes; family Macrouridae; genus Coryphaenoides; species Coryphaenoides rupestris. Next base: position 11,406 of record PIJE02003809.1, on the reverse strand, counting down.
AGATATAATATGAAATACTATACTTTTCTCCACAATAAATAAACCTCATCAACCCATCCACATTTCCAGCATTCAAAATTCTCTTGAACAGATATTTCGGGCTGTTCATGGGTGTCAACTTTAGCATACTTGAAAGATATCGCTGTCAGTGGAAAGCATATGTCGACAGTGAGGTATTTCTTCCATTCTACACCACCTGTTGTGGAATATACTAAACCCAAGGGTAGGGATAAGGGGATGTATTGAGACAGAGCCTGAAGCACACCCACGGAGGAATGACTTAATTTAAAGGGTAAGAATACTATAGAAATGTTTAAGATATGAAGAAGATTCAGCCACTACAAATTGTCCCGGTTTAAGTCTAGAAGGGTTAACCAATATGGCCGCTAGGTGAATAAGGTCTCCACTGGGTGTTTTCTATTGCTGGTAGAAACGTGATTGTGAACCACACAGGCCCACTGCTTGAAGGGCATCAGTACACTCTCCAGTGCCACGTCCAGGAGGTTGCTCCTGTCCAGAACCTCACAGTGACCTTCTACAGAGGAGGCGCCACGCTGGGCGAGGTGCAGTCCTGCAGGAACTCTTCCAAGAAATCTACGAAGAGCCCGGTGAGCGAGACGTTCACGGTCAGCATCAACTCCAGCAGAGAGGATGATGGGGTCCAGTACTGGTGCGAGGCCCAGCTGGACCTGGGACCACAAGGACCCCAGCCGCCTCCTGTGATGAGGTCACTGAAACTCAACGATATGGTATACTGTGAGTCTGCTTGAAAATATTAGCAAGAATACTCATGGTTACTGGCTGGGTTTGTCTGTTTCAAAACAAAAAAATGTAATTAAAAGTCTGCAATTTTAATGCAAGCATATGACACGCCTGAGAATCGGTTCAGTCAGTGAGCATTTATCTTCAAGTGTTTCGCTCTTTGAAATTCTCCATTTTCTCTCTCATTTTAGTTAAGCCTGAGATTCTAGCATCTCAGCCAGGTCCCATCGTCATTACAGAGGGGGAGACTCTGCTGTTGAACTGCACAGCGTATTCCAACCCCAGTCCGGTGTACAGCTGGAGGTGTCCCGATAACAGCACTGTCAGCAACCACAGCGTTCTTACCATCCACTCGGCTGGTTTCAACCATGGAGGCCAGTACGTTTGTGTCACCAGCAACAACCAGGGAAGCGCATCGATGGAGTTCTATGTGGACGTCAGCAGTGAGTTAAAGCATGGAGAAATCGCTTGCAATTTCCAATATACTGTAGGTTTTAATTTATCTTTAAAAATGTGACCATCCCCGACTCGCTCTGTTCTGTAAAACTAATGGGGTGGAGTTATGCCTTGTCTCCTGTTTCTGTACAGAGATATGTGAAAGGAAAACTAAAATGCCAGTGGATGAAGCTTTCAAAAGTGTATTCCTACAATGGCCAGTCGACACAGTGTTGAATTTAATCACACTCCCGGGCTCTGAACGTGTGAGCTGTAGCATGCTTCCTTAGCCAGTTCATTTCTGGCCCCTTTGGCCAGTAATGAGAAAGCATTTCTGATTACACATCCTAGAATAAAAATCGAGAACTGAACTGAACTGAATCAGAAACAAAGAGGAGATCAACCATTGTCATTTTCTTGTTTATACCTCAACCTGATAAAAATAATAATAATAATAATAATAATAATACATTTTATTTGTATTGCACTTTACATTTAAGAAAAACTCAAAGTGCTACAGATTAAAAAGCATGAAAGTGCTAAAAACTAAGTATAAAAATCTAGCAGAAGGCTCTGGAAAAAAGGTAGGTTTTCAGGCCTCGTTTAAAAGCATCCACAGTCTGTGGTGCCCTCAGGTAGTCGGAAATGTCTGAGAGGTGTTTATGTTTCAGGTTTACTGATGATTATAACTAATATTAGCTTATGGTTGTTACGTCCACACAGTTCAGTCACCAGCCATAGGCGTCTGCAATGAGAAGGACTTTCTGACGCTTCTAGAGAGAACCTTTAACACAAGCTACTTCTTAAAGCCCAAACTACAAGGTCTAAAAGTTTGAATTATAGTCCACGATGATGGACAATCATTTGTCTAATCATTTGGTTGAATTTATTTGAGGGGTTTTTTCGGCTTGTTCAATAAGATTTGTTAGAACTCTTGGGTACACTTTATAATTACCATTGTAGCTGTCAGTGTAAGATGTAAGATAACTGAAACTAAATAGAATGGAATCTTTCAAACTAAAACTGAAATAGAAATGATAGAGATAAAAACGGAAACTAAACTGAGCACACTAAAGTGGGCTCAGTGCGTTATGAAATGATTGGGTTTTCTTTCTGTCTGTCTGTCTGTGTGTCTTTCCTGCAGTGGACTTCCTGCCCATTGTGGCGGGCCTGGTGGCACTGGTCCTGGTCTGCTGCATCATCGTCGCCGGGTTTGTGTACAATACACACTACAGACACACCCGCATGGGACACTACAAGCTGAAGAACGTGTTCCGCATCGGGCGCAGTGGCAACGCGGAGCAGAATGGTGGTTGATATATCGGCCAGCCACCAAACCATAGCAAGCAATAGAATAAACATAGAAATGACAAGAGATGCCATCCCTGGAATGAAATGAAGAATGTACGCTTTTATCCTCCCACCTTGGTTGGTATGTCCTCTTTGTTGGGTTGTTGGTATCTTCCTTTGGGGTCTGGTATCCATGACAGAAGTCAGTGAAACCCACGGGGAAAACCCATTTATTGTTTTTTAAGTGGAATTCATAGGGGCTATGATGAACATTATTTCTTTACACAATTTGTCCATGATTATTGACTGATGATCTACTTATTCTTATTTACTTGCTGTTTATTCATGGGCCCCCATTTCTGTTGATATGTTGCAACTGACATGTGAATGTGGCTATAGACTGTATGTGTTCACCTGCCTGGTTATTATTGTTTGTTTTTCAAGAATAATTGCCCTACTGAGGATACAACCATACATGTAAGAACACATGTATTATGTTGCATACGTTTGTTGGCGCAATATTAGTGCATTGCTTTCAATGACCAACACTGTAAAAAAAATTTTTACAGTGTACATTTTTACAGGTTTTTTTTGTATTTCTGAATTACTGGAAATACTGAGGAAAATTACAATGATAAACTGTAAATGTAAATAAATACATACATGTGATTGTCTTGGCATTTGTTTTCAGATAGAAGATAACAGGTGTGTGTGTACTGTATATATATTGTAAACATCTTCTCTACTGCGTGTCCAATGTTGTAATAACTCGAGGATCACACGTGGTCAGTGTGTGCAGGGTGCAGATAAGTCAAGAATTCACGTACAGGAGGGCGGGAAACCGGCGGGCGGGCAACGACCGGGGGGGCGGGGGGATTACACACACAGTATAGCAGCTTTCGCTTTAGTGATTAGATCACCACGACAGTACTTTGCTCTATCAGACGGATTTAACGCAAAAGATGGATGTATTGGTTCTTCGTGCGAGTGTCTGTCTGTTCGTGCTGCTGCAGGGGCGCTGTGAAGGGTGCGGCGGTGAGTCCGAGATCACGTTCAATAACTCTCTGTAGGCTGTCGGTGAAATGTGCTCTTGGCGAATAACACATTAAAGAATCAAGATTCAACAACTTTGATCGTCACGTAACATACACGATATGCAGTGAAATGGAACCCCCCCACCACCACCAGAAAAAATACAAATAGCCAAAGAATCAAACATCCACACTATTTACAGTCTTTACAGTCTTTTTTTTTGAATGAGGAAATAGGCCAGGGGTGTCACTCATTTTAGGTTAAGGCCGGAACAGACCAAGTGCGACTCGGAGGGGGGGCGGACTAACAAAAAAAACACTTTTGATATGATTTAAGATGTCTTCTCTGTGCACTAAACAGCTTGTACCTTTATAAAACTAATGAAATTGGGCATTTACACGAGGCTAGGATCTGACATATTTAGGCAATAACTTTAGAACATTTCCAGTTCCCCGATGTTCAACAGAATGTTTGTTTGTGTGGGCCGGATTGGATCAGCCCGCGGGCCGCATGTTTGACACCCCTGAAATAGGCTAATAAGCAGCAGGCTAATACAACAGGCCGATCAACAGCAAAAGGCGTATCGACAAGTAGGCATATCAACAACAGATCCTTTTATCCTAGGGGTGGGAATCACCAGAGGCCTCACGATACGATATTATCACGATACTTAAGTCACGATATTGTAACGAACACCGCGGAGGAGCAGGCAGAGAGGAGGCGGACGCGGAATATAGTTAACCTTTTAATGAACCAACAACCAAGAACCACTTGAATCACTAGAACTCCTGAACTAACTCAACCGCATGGCCACAGCCCCGTTACACACACTTCCAATAATCCCTCGGGGCCCCCTACGTCATCTAGCGGCTGTATGGTGGCCACGCCCCCCCCCCCCCCCCCCCCCGCCGCTACAATATGATAGTATTGCGATATTAATATTACGATATATTACCATTTTTCAACTGCAAATTATGTCCCCAAAGTAAAACTTTGTCAACATCTGTTTTATCTAATAAAATTAAGTTTTCAGTCTGTTCATCTCACTTCAATAATTTTTATTGCAGCAAATGGTATTTTCTCAAGCAGACGTCAACACTAATCTATGTTGCATGTACCTGACAAACTGAACTGTTTGTATTACAGTCATATTCCAACTTAACTGAATGCACACGTGTGTGTGTGTGGACTACTGTACTATTACAGGTATTGAAATGAACAATGCAACTTCCTTGTACAAAAAAAAAAAGTTTGATTTGAACGCGGACGGCGCATTTCTAATTTCTTTCTCCGCGGACTCCATCTTTGTTTAACTTCCTGTGCTCCCGCTTACTCCCCATGACGGCGCCATCTAGTGGACTGAAAAAGCAATTGATTTTATTATTCCGGTAGCAAAAAGTTTAATTCGTATTTGCATAATAAAATATCGATACTTGGCGTCCTTGTATCGATACAGTATCGCCACGCAAAGTATCGCGATACTATACTGTATCGATATTTTCCCCAACCGCTATTTTATCCTCACATATTTCTTCTGGTTTTTTCCCCCCCCACAGATCTAGGGTGTGTTAAACTCCCAACCTTCACTCCCTTGCGAGAGGTTGTGCTGCACGGATCTCCGCTCTCTTTCAACTGTTCCATGTTATGTGAAGTCGACTCTTGTGACCGCGTCAACGTGGAGATGCCGTCGGGAAGCAAGAGACTTTTCAAATACACGGATGACGCGGGACGGAGCCGGCTCGTCGTGCAGTGGAATTATACACAGGCAACGCGGTGGGACTTGGTTCCCATGTGCAGCGTGTACATCGCCCCTCGTGTATGCTGTTCTACTATGGACGTCACTTTCTACAGTGAGTAGAGACTTACTGTCACTATTCCGTGAAGCAGAAAGCAACACTGCTGTGTTGTGTTGTTTTCAAATGTGATCGACAAATATAGCAGAGGCAAGTCATCAACCGTTTTGATAATGACAATAACTAAATGATAAAAGACAAAACAACATCAGCTTGACCTTGCGTTGAAATAGGCCTTTCTGACGTAGCACGGTGGCAATCATTTCCCATCATTTATAGTCAATGGCTTTGAACCATTTAAGAGCTCCTATTATACCACCAGGTGTGACTGTGATTAGCCTTTCCAAGCGGTTTCAGAATCACTTGTTTATTACATCACAAGTGGGAGTGTCCACACCCAGATGTATGGTGGATAGATCAGCCTACCTGTTGCTACAGTCCACTGGGTAGGGCTGGTAGACCTGATCTATCCATCAAACATCTGGGTGGACACTCTCGCTTGTGATGTAATGAGCCGAAGATTCTGAAACCGCTTGCAATGGCTAATCTCACTCACAGCTGGTAGACGTAACAGGAGCCCTTTAAGAAGTAGCTTGTGTTAAAGGTTCTCTCTAGAAGCGTCAGAAAGTCCTTCTCATTGCAGACGCCTATGGCTGGTGACTGAACTGTGTGGACGTAACAACCATAAGCTAATATTAGTTATAATCATCAGTAAACCTGAAACATAAACAGACAATGGGAGTGGGGTGTGACTGGAAAAATTGCATGTTTGCAGAACCTCCAGACAACGTGTCCATCAGCTTTGTGAACCACACAGGCCCACTGCTTGAAGGGCATCAGTACACTCTCCAGTGCCACGTCCAGGAGGTTGCTCCTGTCCAGAACCTCACAGTGACCTTCTACAGAGGAGGCGCCACGCTGGGCGAGGTGCAGTCCTGCAGGAACTCTTCCAAGAAATCTACGAAGAGCCCGGTGAGCGAGACGTTCACGGTCAGCATCAACTCCAGCAGAGAGGATGATGGGGTCCAGTACTGGTGCGAGGCCCAGCTGGACCTGGGACCACAAGGACCCCAGCCGCCTCCTGTGATGAGGTCACTGAAACTCAACGATATGGTATACTGTGAGTCTGCTTGAAAATATTAGCAAGAATACTCATGGTTACTGGCTGGGTTTGTCTGTTTCAAAACAAAAAAATGTAATTAAAAGTCTGCAATTTTAATGCAAGCATATGACACGCCTGAGAATCGGTTCAGTCAGTGAGCATTTATCTTCAAGTGTTTCGCTCTTTGAAATTCTCCATTTTCTCTCTCATTTTAGTTAAGCCTGAGATTCTAGCATCTCAGCCAGGTCCCATCGTCATTACAGAGGGGGAGACTCTGCTGTTGAACTGCACAGCGTATTCCAACCCCAGTCCGGTGTACAGCTGGAGGTGTCCCGATAACAGCACTGTCAGCAACCACAGCGTTCTTACCATCCACTCGGCTGGTTTCAACCATGGAGGCCAGTACGTTTGTGTCACCAGCAACAACCAGGGAAGCGCATCGATGGAGTTCTATGTGGACGTCAGCGGTGAGTTAAAGCATGGAGAAAAAGCAATAGTGTAGGAATTTTACATGCATAAATCGCTTGCAATTTCCAATATACTGTAGGTTTTAATTTATCTTTAGTTATGCCTTGTCTCCTGTTTCTGTACAGAGATATGTGAAAGGAAAACTAAAATGCCAGTGGATGAAGCTTTCAAAAGTGTATTCCTACAATGGCCAGTCGACACAGTGTTGAATTGAATCCTTTACAGACACTTTTTAACAGTTTAGTACTGCTGGCCGAGTTTGTGTTTGCCAACTACATGCTTACAGATCCCCATCTGACCCCCCATCTAGGGATGGGTACCGAGAACCGGTACCACTATGGAACCGGTTCCCGTACAACCGGTACTAACCGTACCGAATCAAAACGCATATTTCGGTGCCTCAGTTCAGAGTTCACCTGGACTCTACATAACCCCCCCCTAGCACTAACCTGCGTGTTTATATGTCTTAGCACTTATTAATGGCACTTAGCATTGTTGTTCGTTCTCAGATGTTGTATAATGCTTAGAATTGCACGCCTGCCCAGCTACTTATGCAGGCAACTTGGCAATTATGAAACTCGTTCTATTCGTCTCGTAAATATGAATGCTCGAAAACAGCTCTATTCTTATCTTCAGGTACCACAGTGATATATTGCTGCCTCTCCTTCAACAAATGTACTCTTTGTAAGTCGCTTTGGATAAAAGCGTCTGCCAAATGCCCTAAATGTAAATGTAAATGTAATGTAGTGGTTGGTGCCAGTAGTTAAAATGCCATTTGAAATATCCACTGCATTTCAGCGCCCTCTAGTGCTCGAAACGAAATATCGCTGATGCTGACGTCACGTTGCCCAACCCACACCTAACTTTAGTAAACATTTCAATCAGACAGTGACAGCAAGTACCCGCAAAATGCCGAAACCACGACGGTCGAAAGTCTGGCTGCATTTTACCCCAAAAAACGCGAACAATACTACCTGCAACAAATGTTTAAAAACCATTGCATGCAAAGGGGGGAACACCTCCAATTTGATGAAGCACCTTTTGGTGAGTCACGGTGTGAACCTGAAGGCCGAAGCATGCACAGTGTTCGACCCTTGAAATCGTCAAGCCCAGTACCAAGCACCTCAGCCCAGTACCAAGCACCTCAGCCGGTGGTGTGGGAGACCCCGACGACGAGACGATTGACGAGGATTCCAGCCGCATTTCCTCATGTTAGTAACGTAACGTTAACGATGCAAATCTTGAATTTATAAATTAATCAACGTTTTTACGTGTTTACGGTTACATACGTTAATAATAAATAAATAAATAACTAATTAATTAATGAACGTAAATATATATTATTTGCAGTAGTGACCCCATTCACCTTGGCCAAGAAGGGAACCTTAACCAAAGAGAAAGGTGGAAGAATGCCACAGGGTTGTGACCCAGGATTTGTGGTCGAGGGACTGCATTCTTTTTCCACTGTGGAATCTCCATGGTTCAGGTAAATAAATAAATACCATATCATTGTTTTAGGTAATTGCATTATGTGAAAATAATATTTGTTTATTTAGTGTGTATAATCTAGTTTATGTGCCCATTAAGACAAATAAGACTAATACACATCCTTACATTTCTTTAATACAGAGAGATGACCAGTGCCCTTAATCCTCGCTACCGCCCCCCGTCCAGGGATACTCTGACGAATACCCTCATTCCTGCATGGTACTCTGTTGAAAAGCAGAATGTTGTTCAGGAATTGGCACAAGTGATCAAGGCTGCTATTACCTGTGATGGGTGGACCAGTGTGGCACAGGACCATTATTTGACAGTCACTGTGCACTACTTTTCACTTGCTTTGTTTGCTGTTATTTGCTCTTATTTATTATTAGTAGTTGTACTGTTTTACTTATTTATTGTTGATATTTGTTGATATTGTTCATTTAATATTTATTAGTAATGTTTAATAGTGTTTTGTATTGAATTGCAATTGTAGTTTAAAGTTAGTGAAGAGTTAATATATTGTTCAATTGTTTTGACTTTGCAATAAAAAAGACATTCTTTAACGTTGTTCTTTGCTCTTTATTTTAAAGAAGGTATCGGTTTTGGCACCTGCATCGTTTTAAAAGTATCGGTTTGGCACCGGTATCGGATAAATCTAAACGATACCCAACCCTAGCCCCATCTGTGAGCTCCTCTGCTCACAGAAACAGCTTTTTATATTTTGACATTGTACATTTGTAAATCTGTCTATTTTTTATTATTTCCCTTTTGTTTTATTGTACTGTATTGCTATGCAACCTGCCACAATAATTTCCTTCTGGATTAATTAATTAAGTTCATGTAAGCTCATGTTTGTTTATGATTGTATGCTACAGCTCACACGTTCAGAGCCCTGGAGTGTGATATGAGCAATGTGTTGTGTGGGTTCAGACAATCATAAACTAATCATAAACAATCATAAACAAACATGAGCTTACATGAACTTAATTAATTAATCCAGAAGGAAATTATTGTGGCAGGTTGCATAGCAATACAGTACAATAAAACAAAAGGGAAATAATAAAAAATAGACAGATTTACAAATGTACAATGTCAAAATATAAAAAGCTGTTTCTGTGAGCAGAGGAGCTCACAGATGGGGGTAGGGTTGGGTATCGTTTAGATTTATCCGATACCGGTGCCAAACCGATACTTTTAAAATGATACCGGTGCCAAAACGGTGCCAGAACCGATACCTTCTTTAAAATAAAGAGCAAACAACTTTTAAAACGATACCGGTGCCAAAACGGTGCCAGAACCGATACCTTCTTTAAAATAAAGAGCAAACAACAATGTTAAAGAATGTCTTTTTTTATTGCAAAGGCAAAACAATTGAACAATATATTAACTCTTCACTCTAAACTACAATTGCAATTAAATACAAAACACTATTAAACATTACTAATAAATATTAAATGAACAATATCAACAAATATCAACAATAAATAAGTAAAACAGTACAACTACTAATAATAAATAAGAGCAAATAACAGCAAACAAAGCAAGTGAAAAGTAGTGCACAGTGACTGTCAAATAATGGTCCTGTGCCACACTGGTCCACCCATCACAGGTAATAGCAGCCTTGATCACTTGTGCCAATTCCTGAACAACATTCTGCTTTTCGACAGAGAACCATGCAGGAATGAGGGTGTTCATCAGAGTATCCCTGGACGGGGGGCGGTAGCGAGGATTAAGGGCACTGGTCATCTCTCTGTATTAAAGAAATTTAAGGATGTGTATTAGTCTTATTTGTCTTAATGGCACATAACTAGATTATACACACTAAATAAACAAATATTATTTTCACATAATGCAATTACCTAAAACAATGATTTGGTATTTATTTATTTACCTGAACCATGGAGATTCCACAGTGGAAAAAGAATGCAGTCCCTCGACCACAAATCTGGTCACAGCCCTGTGGCATTCTTCCACCTTCTCTTTTGTTAAGGTTCCCTTCTTGGCCAAGGTGAATGGGGTCACTACTGCAATAATAATATATATTACGTTATTAATTAATTTATTTATTTATTATTAACGTATGTAACCGTAAACACGTAAAAACGTTGATTTACAAATTCAAGATTTGCATCGTTAACGTTACTAACATGAGGAAATGCGGCTGGAATCCTCGTCAATCGTCTCGTCGTCGGGGTCTCCCACACCACCGGCTGAGGTGCTTGGTACTGGGCTGAGGTGCTTGGTACTGGGCTTGACGATTTCAAGGGTCGAACACTGTGCATGCTTCGGCCTTCAGGTTCATACCGTGACTCGCCAAAAGGTGCTTCATCAAATTGGAGGTGTTCCCCCCTTTGCATGCAATGGTTTTTAAACATTTGTTGCAGGTACTATTGTTCGCGTTTTTTGGGGTAAAATGCAGCCAGACTTTCGACCGTCGTGGTTTCGGCATTTTGCGGGTACTTGCTGTCACTGTCTGATTGAAATGTTTACTAAAGTTAGGTGTGGGTTGGGCAGCGTGACGTGAGCATCAGCGATATTTCGTTTCGAGCACTAGAGGGCGCTGAAATGCAGCGGATATTTCAAATGGCATTTTAACTACTGGCACCGAAATGAGGCACCATAATATTTACATTTACATTTAGGGCATTTGGCAGACGCTTTTATCCAAAGCGACTTACAAAGAGTACATTTGTTGAAGGAGAGGCAGCAATATATCACTGTGGTACCTGAAGATAAGAATAGAGCTGTTTTCGAGCATTCATATTTACGAGACGAATAGAACGAGTTTCATAATTGCCAAGTTGTCTGCATAAGTAGCTGGGCAGGCGTGCAATTCTAAGCATGATACAACATCTGAGAACGAACAACAATGCTAAGTGCCATTAATAAGTGTTAAGACATATAAACACGCAGGTTAGTGCTAGGGGGGGTTATGTAGAGTCCAGGTGAACTCTGAACAGGTGGGTCTTGAGTCTCTTGTTAAGGAGGGGGGTTATGTAGAGTCCAGGTGAACTCTGAACAGGTGGGTCTTGAGTCTCT
>PIJE02003808.1:27500-33381 GCA_002895965.2 Coryphaenoides rupestris | reverse complement strand
TCTGTTCCGTCTCACGTTGTCATGGGGACATGGGTTCCAACGTTGTCCATGACACACACACACAGACACCAACACAAACCCAAGGTGGGACTGAGGGGAGGTGGTGGTGCTGGTGGTGCTGGTGGTGCTGGTGGTGGTGGTGGTGACGCTAGGGTAAATAAAAGCAACGAAGCTACACTGCTAACCTATGGCAAAAAATGTTGAACAAAAATAAAAACGTTCAGTACTCTTCCATCTTTGTAACCTTTCCCGCCCGAACGCGAATCCATTCACACACACATTGTGTGTTGCATTGCCGTTGTTTCGTTTGGACTCAGAATCCAGTTTTGACACTTAACACAATTAAATTAAACATGACGATAACAACGTCTTCAGACGGTATATTTATTTACCCGGCCGGCGCGGTTTTGGCAGCGGTTACACACGCGACATAACAAAAATATCCAACGATTCTCACACCGTTAGGATTTTTAACAAAACAACATACCAGCCCGGTCAACGAATAATACATTATATATTCTGACCGAAGTCCGAAGTCCAAAGTCTGAAGTCCGGGCCCCCGTGGCGCTCAACGGCCCAACGGCCCAACGGCCCAACGGCGTTCCTCACTTCCTCGCGGTCCATTTTTATTTTGAACGTTCGGAGAGACGCTCATCAGATGTGGATGTTGTGGTAGCGCACCTTGGCCGTGTCGATGTCGACGCGGCGGGCCTCGGCGAACGCCAGGAAGGTGACGAGGCCCAGCAGGTTGACCACCGTGATGAGGGCGAACACCGACGCCCAGGAGCCCGTCGTTTCGATGAGATAGCCGGAGAAGTACACCATCAGGACCCCTGCGGACACGCGGACACACACGGACACACACACACACACACACACACACACACCTTAGGAGTCAGACGGGGGTAGAACGGGTGACGTGAGAGCAGGACAGGGACGATCAAGTCAGGAACAAAAGTCAGGGCTGAATAACAATTTCGTAAAAATTGAGGAAGAAAGGCCTCCGAAGGACAGCTTTGCCCAATATGTTCACAGATGGCAGCCATGCACACACACACACACACACACACACACACACACACACACGCACACAGACACACACACACACGCACACACACACATCTCCCCTCCCGACACCCCCACAGGAACATCTGGCTGTCATTTTCAGGTTTTTTGGTCCATTATTCATTTGACAACAAATTCCAAAAGGACTCCGTGATCATTTATGCATGGCACAATCGACGGCAACCTGACAGACAGGAGGCACACGGGCCAAAGTTTGACTTCAGAGACAACCCGGTACATTTATTACGCTCAACAGTTAACGAAAGGCCAAACAAAAGAAAAAAGTCGTCGGACAACTGCGGACACAGCAGGTTGAAATTCCAGACACTCCACCTGAGAAAGCGCCACACGTGTTTCATAACACCTGGAGAACAGACGGGAAGCGTTCTTTATTCATAAGCAGATACACAATTGAACAAAAGACCATTTCATGACATCATACGTTCTGTCAAGACAGAGAGCATAACGCATTATATCGTGACTGGCACCAATAGCATAAATGTTCCCGCTTCAAAACGTACCGAAGAGGGCTCCGGCGCAGGACGGGGCGAGATCCTGGACGTTGACCGACACCCCGCTGTGTGAGGAAAGGGAAAGGGAAAGGTCTCGTCAACATGGGGTCTCAACACAGCACGTGATGCAAGGAAACAGTAAAGGAACAGTTGATGACGCTCCCTGTCCGCAAACAATGGCAGCATCACACAGTGTGTGTAGACAAGAGAGCGGGACATTGGGTGTAACCATGTACACAAAGATATCTTCTGTCCGGACACGGTCACACCTCGATTCAAGATGCACAAACTATGTCTGAGTGTGTGCACAGGAGGTGGCAGTGAGGAGGGCCTGGTTCAGAGGTCAGAGTTCACAGTCCTTGGTGGCCTGCAGAGAGAAGGTTTTGGTCTCTCTGTTCTCGCGGTGTGTGTGTGCAGGCGTGTGTGTGTGTTTACCTGTGACTAAAGGTCGTGAAGCCCATGGTGACCGACACCAGCGCGACCGCCCAGGGAAAGGTGGAGGTGCCACACAGCAGGAGGGTGAACACACTCGTAACACCCATGGAGTAAAGAACTACAACGCGCGCACACACGCGCAACACGTACACACACACACCACACACACACACACACACACAGAGAGACAGGTCAATCTACGAGAGCCACTGGTATTGAACTTTTCCACACTTTTTACTGGTTGTCCTGATGACATCCATGCACATAAGTCGATAGAAATTGGCATCTTTCTTTGCTAAGGAGGGTTTTTCCTCGAGCATCTTAACCTGCATTAACTTCCTCACAGAGGCCGTATCAGTCCCTGTTGGGGTGGACCAATAAACAGACAGTGTATTATATATGAGTATAACTATATACAGTAGACTATGTTTCCAGTGACTACCACTTTAAACCTGCGCAATGTACGTTTTCTCATTAGTAGCCCTCTAGTGGCTTGAGTTGTGCAGTTGAATCTGTCGATTGACATTTACATTTCCAATTTCTTTGTCATTTTGCATTTATTATTTAAACTTAAAACCACATCGGGTTGCATATGAAACATTTAAAACGCTTCCCCACTCATGTAATGAGTCAAAGTAGCACACCTCAAACAACCTTCTTACAACACTGTAATATTTATTTAACACAATAAAGTCTAGGATGGGCTTTTAATTGTCCACCAAATGACCAGAAGAACTGACCAACTTGTAGGAGGAAAAACTTGGATGGATGGGCGTGTTTTATTCTTGAGAATCTTTACAGATCAACTTATCTGTTTTATGGAGGACAGTCAATAGCTGCAGGGGACCAGAGCCACAGTGTGCGTGTTAAACCTGAGAGGAACTGGTTGTACCTTGACAGATGAGGTGGTCGGAGAGAACATCCACTGAGGAGAGAGGACGGGATGGCCACTAACCAGGGAATGACGTTGAACACCCATCCCTGAGAGGAGAAAACACACACACACACACAACACACACACACACACAGTTTAGAAGACCTAATTTATTCCCATTCAACATTTCATCAGCAGTGTCTACAGTATATTGTATTGTCTCACGTGGTTTTCGACGGGTCCCTTGTGTAATAATTACCAATGTACTAGTTACAACTAGCTTTAATTGACCTGGGCGTCTTGGTGCTTAAATGTGTGTTTTTATGTGCGCTTTTTTGTGACTATTATTATTATTATTATTATTATCGTCAATCACAGTATTACACTTCAATTATGCCAAATTGTTTTGCCGTCTGAATACCTTATCTTGCCGATATATTTTTATATTTGACTGTACATTTGTAAATCTGTTTAGTTTCTTTTTATTGTTCTGTATTCTTCTCTATTGTTTTATTGTATTGTATTGCTATGCAACCTGGCACAAAATTTTCTTCGGGATTAATAAAGTTCTATTTAATCTTATCTTGATCTATTGAGTGTTTTTTTACTATTGCTGTACAACCAATTACCCCTTTGGGGACAAATACATTTGTACTTGAACAGTAAGTATACAGTACTATACTGTATACAGTATAACGTCAAGGGTGTTACAGGTGTTTCTTCTCCTTAATTTTTGACATTTTGTCATCTCCATAGATTCCCATAGCGAGTCTGAGCGTGATGTCTTGATATACTATATACTATTCTGGGGGCATGTGGAGGGCGAATCGGTTACCTTCGCGTCAGGGAACGTGTCCTTAAAGAAGGTAGGGAGCCAGGAGAGCAGGGTGAAGAAGGTGCTCGCCGTGCAGAGGTGTGTCACAATCACGGCACTGCTCAGGTAGAGGCGACACACAAAGAGTGCGTACACAGACACACACACACACACACACACACACACACACACACACACACACACACAGACAGAAGAGAGAGAGAAGGGAACCATTAGAGAGAGTGTGATTTAACCTTCTCACATGTTCTGACAGGGCGTGCAGAATCACTTGCATACAGATGGGCTGCGATGAATGCACGTCATAATACATTTTGCACACACACACACACGCGCACACACACGCACACACGCACACAGCACACACACAAGTATGTGATCGTAAACTAACCAGACAGCCGGTTGTTTGAAGAGACGGAGCCAGTGTCTCTTGGACAGTTTAGACTGAGCTCCACCACTTCCCAGGGACTCGAGTGTGATAATCGGACCTGAAAACAAACAAACAAACAAGCAAACAAACGTGGACATGAACTCCCAAAATACTTCACAAACACGTGGGAAGTGTACGGGACGTGAATCTAATCTCATTACCTTCCCCTTTAAGAAGGCATTTCCACATGCAGTATGCCCATAGGACGGAAAGGAGGCCAGTCAGGTAAAACACGCTCTCCCAGCCATACGCATCCAGCATCAAACTGCCAGCACCTCCAATTATCAACGTGCTGGAGGACAGAAGAACAGACGGGGAGGAGGAGAAGACATATTTAAGCAGTAGCTCACGACAGGCCGTGGTATGTGGTTATTATATCACAGCTCAGGGGGGGCGTTGCTCGGCCCGACGCCAAGCGGGGGCTCGACACATTACAATTCCAACCGTTTTTTATGAACATCATTTGGCTATTTATTTATATTCATTTGTATGTGGCCATTTATTGTGAAATCACTGAAATCACTGAACTCAGATGACTTTGAAAACTGGAATTTGAATCATCGCCGTGGTATATGGTTATTATATCACGGCTATGAACCAATCAGATTGCTTGATTGCAGGTAGCCGTTTTATAATAAAGTATATATACACAGAAAGATATTTCTTCAAACTACAACTCCGTAGTTCTCAAGTTTATCGGTTTTTAACGATTAGATGCACGTGGCATCTCACCGTTAAACCGATTTAGAACAATTTAGAACGGCCTATTCTCACGGAATAAATGAACACAACGGATCCACGCGGACGAGAACGGAAACTCACCCCAAGTAGGAGCCACTTCCGACGGTGCTCATGAGGAAACCTCGCTCGCTTTCCACCACCTTCTGGGAGCACAAGCTGGCCAGAGACGGGTAATGCACACCTGACGGGTCAAAACGGAGATGGCAACACAACGCAGTGGGTTAGAGTGGGAATTGAGTCATTCGTGGTAACAAATCACTGAACAAATCCACTTAACTATGACCTGTCCTATGTTTTTCTCACTGTCAATTATATTTAGCCCAACCGGTACTCAGAAAAACAAGCAAGACACCACAAAAAAAAACAACAATAACAGTAAAGTCCCCTACAGTCACGATATTGGCCACGCCTCTTGTTCCCTTTGTATTGCGCACAATATTGTATGGGGCAAATTATGGGATTATGGGACGGCTCGCTTGCGGTGCACTCAAGGGGAGCTACCACAAATGACTATGTGTGTGTTGTGTGTGTTGTGTTGTGTGTATTGTGTGTGTTGTGTGTGTTGTGTGTGTTGTGTGTGTTGTGACGTATTGTGTGTATTGTGTGTATTGTGTGTGTTGTGTGTGTTGTGTGTGTTGTGTTGTGTGTATTGTGTGTGTTGTGTGTGTTGTGTGTGTTGTGTGTGTTGTGACGTACGTTCAGTCGACGTAATTGGGCAATCGACGTTCAGTGAGAGTAAACCCCCACACACACACACAAGCAGACAGTAGAGAGGGCAACGGGCAGTTCATGTCTGGTTGGGGGCCGGGTCATGTGGGGATATTGGAGCTAGTCTAGAGTTGGGAGCTAGTCTAGAGTTGGGAGCTAGTCTAGAGTTGAGAGCTAGTCTAGAGTTGAGGAGCTAGTCTAGAGTTGAGAGCTAGTCTAGAGTTGGGAGCTAGTCTAGAGTTGGGAGCTAGTCTAGAGTTGGGAGCTAGTCTAGAGTTGAGAGC
>PIJE02003808.1:17500-25000 GCA_002895965.2 Coryphaenoides rupestris | reverse complement strand
CCCGCCCTAATGAGAAACTCGCAGAACGAAATCCAGAAATACTTTTACACACTGCAGTACTCTGCTCCTCTAACCTTTTTATTTGAGTGAAAAAGCCCACTTTTATTCCCTTATTCCCCTGGACAGGATGCGCTGGACGGCCCAGACGACCATCTACCCGTCCTGGGAGAAGAAAGGCTCCTACGTCAAAAAGAGACGTACGGTTATACCATGTTCATACCCTTAGCTCCCCTCTCTGGGGGCTGGCACTCTCTGGGGGACACGGGGGGTGTCTGCATCTTGGGGCCTCTTGGAGTCCGGTCCGTTGCTTCCGGTCCCCCGTGTGTTCAGCAGGACCAAGCAGCGTGGGGAAGCAAGAGTTTAGTTAGTTAGTAAGCGACCGTCGACACATCATCACTGGAGCTGGAACCTGCAGGAGAACCAGGCGCTGCAGCTTCCTATGAAGAGCGAACACAATACAACACAGAAAACATACAATAGAATACATTGTATTTACCTATTGGAGCTTTTCACCACAATCAAAGACGGCGTTAAAGGACACATATTATACCACCAGGTGTGAGCGTGATTCAAAGGTCAAACCGTTTCATCTCCGGTTTTTGTAGGCAACTGGTAAGGCTGATCTATCCCACCATTACCATCTTGGGTGGACACTCCACTTGTGATGTCAAAAACCGGAGATTCTGAAACCGCTTGGAAGGGCTAATCACACTCACACCCGGTGGTACAATAGGTGTCCTTTAACATGCATAAAACACCAGAGTAAAAAAGCTAATATCGACATGCAAGCACATTGAGCGGTCATCATCGTGTCTGAAGGGTATAAATATACATATAATGTGTATAAATGTACTAATAATAAGACTTTACTCCTCGGTGTGCTGCAGCATGGCGGAGCAGTTGCGGACGGCCTTCACCCGGCTCTCCGGTGGCCCCGCGGAGCCCGAGCCTCCCCCGCCCGCCAGCTTCCAGTTCCGCTGGGGGGAGGGGGAGTGGAGGGGGGCTGGGGACGGACCCAGCCTGAGCGCACAAGACCCCTGGACGCCGTGGTGGCGACGAGTGGGACGCCCGTCAACGCGGTGTTACTGGCACCCAGCACTCAAAGAAGTGCAAGTCCTGGTACTACGATTCCAGCGTGCACTGCTTCCATTGCCCACCGCCGCCATGGACACTCTCACATACAGTATCCTCTCTCTCTCTCTGTCTCGCTCTCTGTTTCGCTCTCTCCCTCTCTCTTGCCCGCCCTCTCTCTCTCGGCCACCCTTCGTCTCGCTCACCCTCTCTCCCATTCTCGCCCCACTCTTGCCTCGTCACGTCTGTCTGTCTGCTTCGTCAGTCAATCAACGTTCTCATTGGCTTACATTGGTATGACATCATCACCCAGCACTAGTTTGAGCCAATAAGAAACTGCCGTTCTGTTAGCATGTGCGCAAGGTTAAACGACCTTTTGGTGTGTTTGGTTTTCTTGTCACACAAACAATGTAATGTCACGCTATCCGTTTAATTGGATATAACTGTGTGTGGTGTGGTGTGCTGTGGTGTGTGTGTGTGCGTGTGTGTGTGTGTGTGTGTGTGTGGCGGTGGGGGCAGGGTCTGCAAGAGCCACTACGAGGACGAGCCAGGCCTCGCTGCCCCGCACCTACTGTTGGCTCCTGGACCTTCTCGCCTTCCTGCTGGGCGTGACGGGGGCCCTCCTGCACGAGGAGGTGCTCCGCGTGGAGCGGCTCCTGGTCGGGGGGGCCAGGGACCAGGAGGAGAGGAACATGAGGAGTAGGAGTAGGGAGAAAAAGAAGGAGTAAGAAGAAAAGAAACCAGAAAATCCGGAGGAGCCGTCCCTGGCAAGTGCAGGAAGAAACATCGGGAAACGGACGATGGCAAGAAGAAGAAGAAGAAGAAGACAGCTTGATGTGCTTCTTTTCATCTAGAACAAACAACACAACAGCAGCATTGTTGTTTAAGTTGTTTTGTTGTTCTATCTAGACCAATGTATTACATAACCCCACGGGAATCTACACATGTCAACTGTTGTTTCATTTTTATAAACCGATGTTGTTGCACGACCCTCCGAATACATGACACCCCAAAATACATGTCAGCGTTTTGCTCCGTCGGTGCTTGAATGTGGAGTCTGTTTACTTTGTTTATGTACTGTAAGTTAACAAGCTCACACACTGTATGCCTTTTCGTGCACATTGTTTATACACGTTTGAATGAATAAAGTAACAAACTCATTTTAATTGTTCTTGGATGTTTGTACTGCAGAATGGCACCTCTGCTCTTATCCCAGCTATTATGCAGGCAACCTAGCAATTATGAAACTCGTTCTATTAGCCTCACAACGATGAATGCTTGACACCTGCTCCATTCTTATCTTTATGTACCACAGTGATATATTGCTGTCACTTATTGTAAGTCGCTTTGGATAAAAGTGTCTGCCAAATGCCCTAAATGTAAATGTAATGTGTATAACCACTCCTCGGGAATTGCTTTCCCACCTTCTGGAAAATCCTTCACGTGCAACTCATTTATCTCTAACGTAGCACTAACATGGAGACTCATAATTATAACAAGGTTAAATGAGAATTTGTCAGTAAAATGAGTCTTATGTCGATATATACGCTTGTAAATATACATGTACATCATGTATAGCCTACATAAGATTTACACTTAGAAACCCAGTCAACGTGTCTTGGCTGAGGCTGAGAAAGTGGAAGCATTACAAAAGGTGTTGCACAAGTAAGTTTCTGGAGTGCAGAAACCAAAACACAGGCTTAACTACTAATAGGGTTTAAAAGAAGCAATGCATAATAATAATAATAGAATAATAGTAGTAATAAGTAAATACTCCAAGTGCGTGCAAAAACCAATAAAGTAAGTCTTACTTTCTTGGTCTTTATTGACCTTAAACAAAAGAACTAGGGATGGGCCTGCAAATTTGCACATTTCAGTTTCCCCAAAACCTGGCAGTTTTCTTAATTATTCAGTCCTCTTATGCAAATGCTGTTAAAAACTCCCAGATTTAAAGCCTGCCCACCACCCCCACCTGCACCACTTCTTCTGCATCCACCCCCCATAAAAACCCAAACTGGTTTGACTCCTATTTCAAAATTGTCGTCAGGGCGAGAAAATCAGACAGAACTCGTTCTCCTCTGTGACTCCACGGCTGTGTGTGTGTGTGTGTGTGTGTGTGTCTGCGTCTCCTCCACCGACTCTACCGACACAGAGATGACAGAGGAACCGACATCCAGGTGAGACCCCCTCTTCTCTCGTCAGCATCATCACATCACAGACCCCTGGGGGCCCCCGACCCCGACCTTGTCCAGGCATGGTGGGGTGGAGAGGGGATGGAGGCCACATGGATATCATATTATATAAATATAAATATATACCTGTTTTATATTTATATACTGTGCGTGGGTGTGTGTGTGTGTGTGTGTGTGTCTCTCCTCTGTGTGTGTGTGTGTGTGTGTGTCATATTGAGACACAATCTGTGTGAAGTTATTTAGTTCACTTCTTGGACTCCACTTATTTGATGTATTATGTGCTCTTCATTTGTTTGTTTGTTGTTTGTTATTTAATTTCAATTAAGATATTGATCGCAAACTATGCACATTTCTGTCTTAAAACATCATGGGTCACCTTTTTACCACATAAATATAAATCAGTGTTTAATTGACTCAAACGAGCGAATAATACAAAATACAAAAAAACCCACACATTTTGTATTGACATTCTAAATATTCTCAAAATATTAATGTTTTTTTATTTCCTACATAGGACACATTGATCTGTCACTTTTTGTGTTTTGCACTGTATGCTCTGGTAAACATTTCCTCATTGATTATTGACTTATTGACAATTATTGAGCTAGAAACTAATCTAAAAAATCTCAATCAAATTTTCCGGAGTCACACCTGTTTCGCATGTGTAGCTTTTAAATGTCTAATTTCTAACACATTTTAAATTATATTTAAAAAAAATTATATTTCAAACGTAACACTATTGATCAGGCTGTAATGTTATGTCACTGCAGCCTACAGTCTGCAACACCGCGAAACAGCGCCCCCTTGCGTTAGTATGGCGCCACTGTTTAGTCTACTATTGCGATATATATACAGTATATATATGTATAATAAAAAATTGTAATTATTAAATCACGATTGAGAAAGTCAACGTGAAAGTTCTATCATATGGCAACAACAACATCAAACAGAATTGTAACATATTTTTTGTCATATTTGTCTAAACTATCCAATGGAAACTGCATTTTTCAGTCATGACTGAGAAAATGAGGCACATTTCACAGATACAGTATAACATTATTAATCCCCATGTTGAGAAAAATAATTCCAATTTATTTGGTTATCCTTGATAATGTGTGACATAAAATCAAATGTATTCTATGCTACTCTCTCTCTCTCTCTTTCTCTGTCTGTCTCTCTCTCTCTCTCTCTCTCTCTCTCTCTCTCTCTCTTCTCTCTTCTCTGTTGCTCTAGATCATGGCTGCCCAATTTGGGGCCCGCGGGCCAAACTTGGCCCGCGACCGATTATATTTGGCCCGCGCCTTATCCACTGTATAATTTTTTTCCCGCCATCAGCGCTCGGAATCTGCGCTCGCTCTCATTGAATATTATTTATTGGTGCACTTCCACTCCTGACCAGAGAATAACATTGTGATACATCAGACCTGGGCAAACTACGGCCCGCGGGCCACATACGGCCCGTTGCGTTGTTCGGAGCAATACCGCTACCGTGAGACGCGCGACCGGCACCGAGTCAGCGACTCCCGGGGGGGGGGGGGGGTGGACGCGCGACGGGTGCTAGACGCGCGGGCCGGGCCATTGGTAGATGAGGATCACAGCGTCTAGCACCCCCCCCGGGAGACATTCACTTGGTGCCCGTCGCGCGTCTCCGGGGGGGGGGGGGGGGGGGGGGGGGTGCTAGACGCTGCGATCCTCATCTACCAATGGCCCGGCCCGTCTGTTAACTTAAAAAACCAAATGTGGCCCTTGAGCCAAAATAATTGCCCACCCCTGGTCTACTCTCTGTCTTCTCTCTCTCTGTCTCTCTCTCTGTCTCTCTCTCTGTCTCTCTCTGTCTCTGTCTCTCTCTCTGTCTTCTCTGTCTCTGTCTCTCTCTCTCTCTCTCTCTCTCTCTCTCTCTCTCTCTCTTTCACACACACACACACACACACACACACACACACACACACACACACACCTCACAAAAGATGTCTTTACAGCTGCTGGAAAATACATACTTTTGGTGCTCTCTCTCTCGGCAGAGTGAGTTTAGTTCAGCAGAGCTATGTTGACAGCGATTGTCATCAAATGTATTTATATAATGGCAGTTATATTGTGTTTAAGAAAAACGGCATCATATTTCAACCCTCATTTCCCCATCATTTTTGGTCTAATTGACTAATGTCGAGTTGAGCAATGTACAGTATGTGGTGGAATATGTGGTTGAAACTGTCCACAGAAATCTTTTTAAGCGAGTCTATAAAACCTGTTAGATGTTTTAGATGCCGTTGCTGTTGTCGTTTGTTTAAGAAACCCAACGAACCCAAAAAAAAATCAATCTGCTTGTCTGTCAAATAAATAAATAACCGGGGTAAATCGACATTTCAATTCCCCAATCGCTGATCCCCGGTAACCTAGCAACAGCCAGCATTCGAACCCCAATACTACAAATATGTGGCCTGAATAGAAACCAAAATACTATTGTAAATAGTGGACGCCATGTTTATTCCATCTTCTTCTTCTTCTTCTTCTTCTTCTTCTTCTTCTTCTTCTTCTTCTTCCACGGGAAACGTTACATTTTATGGGGTGTGTGTGTGCGTTTGCAGACACTATACTTGCGTCGTGAACACAGAGAATTCAGAGAGCCAATCTCTGATCGGAGCGACTCGGGAATAGATACAAGAAGACCGACTTGTGACTTCTGATGTTTGACGTCGTCCAGCGTTAGGAGGAGGATTGCTGGAGGATTGTTAGTTTTGATGATGTGTGTGGAGGTGTTGGTTCTCAGTGTCCTCCACGAGGGAACAGTGAACTCCACTCGATGTGACGTCTGCTTGACAACAGCACCACAGAAGGTGGGGGGGAGCTCCTGTCCTCCTGCTGGCGTTAGCTCCCCTCAGGAGAGACAACAATGAGGTGTTCTGGTGGTCACCTCTGACGAGGGGTTCCTCCTGGGACCCCCAGAGCTGAGGGGAGGGGGGTGGGGGGAAGCCAGTCCAGTCCATTCCATCATCCATCCATCCATCCATCCATCCATCCTCCACCCTCCATCCTTGAGGGCAAAGACCTCATCCACACACTAAATGATCTTAAGTGACTTTTCTGCGGATGATATCTCACTGCCTCGTGACTGTGAGTGGCTTGTGATGAGACATTACCCACGAGCAAGGCAGCATTACCCATGATGCTCCCACCCGATGACCTGCTCCCCCCCCCCCCCCCCACACCACCCCACCCCCCTCACCGAAGAGAGGGAATGATAGAAGGGGGGTGAGGAGGAGGTGGGGGGAGGGGGGGTTGATGAGATTTCCCCCCCCGTAATCCACTTGAACCCCCCCCCCCCGCCCCTAACTAATGCAAGCCTATCGCGTTTGTATCGAACTCCGCATCAGGGCAGTGCGCCTGAACGGTACGCCGCTGGTCGGACCGCCGCCAGCCCCCCGCCTGCCCCCCTCCTCCCCAGCCCACCCGCGACCCATGGCCCCGGAGGCCCCGGAGGCCCCGGAGGCCCCACTTTCCGATCGGATTAGTTTAAAAGCTCAGATGAGGCCACTGAGTTGCTGCTGCTGGTGCTGCTGCTGCTGCTGTTGCTGTTGCTGGAAGATTACCAGCGAATCAATGTACCGTGGCTGGTCTGCTGGTGACAGTTGGGGCGGGGGGGGGGTATGTGTAACAGGATGTGTTCCTTGTGATCGACAGTATATGGTTCAGGCCCAAAAAAAATGGACGTTTCTCATGTTCCTGCTGTGAAAAAAGGAAGAAATTCACTTCAACATTTCGATTTCGTTTCTAACTTTATCCGTCCGTTTCAGACGAGCAAATCAGGTTTCAAGTACAAATACGTTTGAAATAAGTTTGAGCACAATCCGTCATATCCATCCGAGGAAATATAGAATATAGACTCAATTTATTTTCTGAGCTATGAAGGATTTCCTGAATATAGCCAACTTATGATATAACCATTGTGTGTGTGTGTGTGCGTGTGTGTTCCAGGGTTTCGCTCTACCAGAGAACCTCCGGATGCATCAGGGGTCAGGGTCAGCTCAGACGACCTCCCCCTGGACAGCTCCACAGGGTATGGAACATTCTTCATTCACAGAACATTCTTCATATCACAATTCATATTCATATTTATATTCTCATATCTATATTCTCTCTCTCGATGTTGGGTCCTTTCTTAAAGCTCTTTAGAAACACTAACAGAACAATGCGTATAATAATAATAATAATAATAATAATAATAATGTCTCTCGCTCTA
>PIJE02003808.1:12500-15000 GCA_002895965.2 Coryphaenoides rupestris | reverse complement strand
CGGCGTGCTGCTAGTCATCCACCCGAGTGTATTTATGGAGCCAATATTTTATATTAAAAAAGGGCGTCTCTGTCAGAGAATAAACAGTCTATTGAGGTGATTACGGGCTGTACTTGTGAACAACTTCAGCTGTTACAGAAAATGAAATGGTGTCCATAAATTGTTATTTTGTTGCTTATCTCTGTTCTTTTTGATTTTCTTTTTCATTCCGGCTGCTTTTAGACCTATTTCTTATTTTCTGCCTGGCTCTCCTTTGAGTTGAAGGAGCATGTATTTGCAAAATAAGAGCCCAGATTTTTATAGATGGATAATTTGGGACTATTCGCTGACCACCATTGGACACATTGCACCCCTCTCCTCCTCGTCTTGTCCTCCTCCTCCACCTCCTCACCCCTCTCCCTTACCTCACCCTCTCTCCTCCTTCTCCTCTCCTCCTCCTCCTCCTCCTCCTCCTCCCCTCTCCCTTCCTCCCCCCTCTCCCCTCCTCCTCCCCTGCTCATCCTCCCCCCTCTCTCCTCCTCCTCCTCCTCCTCCCCTCCCCACCCCTCTCCTCCTCCTCCTCCCTCCTCCACTTCTCCCTCTCCTCCTCTCCCTCCTCCTCTCCTCCTCCTCCTCCTCCTCTCCTCTCCTCTCCTCTCTCCTCTCTCCTCCTCTCTCCTACTCCTCCTCCTCCTCATCCTTCTCCTCCTCTCTCTCCCTCTCCTCCTCCTCTCCTCCTCCTCCTCCTCTCTCTCCCTCTCCTCTGCTCTCCTCTCTCTCTCCCTCCTCTCTTTCCTCTCCTTCCTCTCTCCTCCTCCTCTCCTCCTCCTCTCCTCCTCTCTTCCTCCTCCTCTTCTCTCCCTCCTCCTCCCCCTCCTCCTCCTCCTCCTCCTTCTCCCCCTCAGATCTTCGTCTCAGTCAACTGCCTGAGCACAGACTTCTCCCCGCAGAAGGGCGTGCGGGGCCTGCCCCTCAACCTGCAGGTGGACACGTACGCGGTGGGTCGCCACGGCGACCGGCTGGTGCACCGCGCCATCAGCCAGGTGAAGGTGTTCTGCGACAAGGGGGCGGAGCGTAAGATCCGCGACGAAGAGCGCAAGCAGAACCGGAGGAAGGGGAAGGGGGCGGTGACCGCGGATGCCCAACCGCAGCACGTAAGACACCTGGAGGGTGGGGGGGGGGAGGGGAGGGCAGGGGGTGCAGACTGGTGAGGGATAGACTGACTGAGGGATAGACACATAGACAGACAGGCAGATGGCTAGATAGACAGGTGAATGAATAGACAGACGACAGGTGGATGGCTAGACAGACAGACTGAAAGATAAGACAGACAGGCGGATGGACAGACAGACAGGCAGAGAGATAGACAGACAGACTGACTGGTGGAACGGCTAGACAGACAGGTGGATGGATAGACAGACAGACAGAGAGATGGACAGACATACAGTCAGACGGACAAGCGGATGGATAAACAGACAGACAACATATGGCAGAACAGGCAGAGATGGACAAAGATACAGACAGACAGGCTAATGGATAGATAGACAGACAGACAGAACAGACAGATAGACTACCACTGAGTGACTGAGAAAGACAGACAACACAAAAATATTTCACTTGTGAACGGAGAAAGAGAAGGAGATGGTTAATGGAATACTTAGTTCAACACAAACACAGGCATTGTAGCAGATCTCCTGCTACAATGCCACACTATGTGGCTTCTTTGAGCTCCTCCAAGGACACAGGCAGGTGGTGGTGTTGAAAAGTCTGGTTTATTGTAGGGATTGATAAAATGACAGACAGAGCAGATAGTTACTTAGCATTCTAGTGTTCTGAGGCTGCAGCCCCACCCACCCAGACTCTAACTGGGCCAGGTGAGGCCAATTATGCCAGCCACCAAACAACACCACACTCCATACACTACTACAGCTTAAAGGGTTGATTGAACAAGCTGGCAGACAGACGTCAGGAATCACACACCGCACTGACTGACTGATAATCCTATTGACATGTGGTCTTTAAAACCTGCTCTATTTGTTATTGACTGTGTGGTGTGTGGTGTGTGTGTGTGTGTCTTGGTCTCCGTCTGCCTGTAGATACCAAGGACTCTGTGCGGATCTTTGACATCACGATCTTCACCAATATCAGCGACCTGAACTCTGTTCCTGTCCTCTTCATACCAGAGACATCGCTGTCCCAGAGACACGTAAGAACCGCCTCTCTCTCTCTCTGTCTCTCTGTGAGTCTCCTCCTGCTCTCTCTCTCTCTCTCTCTCTCTCTCTCTCTTTGTGTCTGTCTCTCTCTCTCTTTCTCCATCTCTCTCTATCGCTCTCTCTCTTTCTCTCTCTCTCTCTATCTCTTTGTGTCTGTCTCTCTTTCTCGCTCTCTGTCTCTCTCTCTGCCTCTATGTGTGTGTGTGGTCTCTCTCTCTCTCTGTCTCTTCACTCGCCTCTGTGTGTGTGTGTGTGTCTCTCCTTCTGCTGCGTCTCTCTCTCTCTCTTCTCTCTCTCCTCTCTCTGTC
>PIJE02003808.1:0-7500 GCA_002895965.2 Coryphaenoides rupestris | reverse complement strand
GCTGTCTGGCCCCATACGGCCTGACCATGGGAAACTTTGTCTGTACTTATCAATCTTATTCCAATCCAGAAACCAGGGCACACCTAAACTTTTATTGCTTCGCTCAACCGACGAGTGGCCACTACCTCACTCAATTCCAGAATAGTACCAGGACAAACTGCGACGAATCTCTATAAGGCCTGTGGTGGTTAGGGGCGCGAGAGACTGGGTGGTGTCTCTTAATCCCTGGTGGACACCTATTAAATATGTAAAGAAAGTTCTTGTAAAATATCGGGTCTGGTCTTAATTCGGGTACATGTCTCAGTGAGATGGCTGGTAATGCTCGGGAAGTTCGGCCCCCTGCTGCCGACCACCACGGGAGGTGAACCAGCTCACTACTACAGCACTCTGTGAGAACATCGAGAAGCCAGAGATCTGACGCAGCACACCAGCATACCTAACAGATACCTCCCTAGACAACGCTGGGAAACCTAATGAGATGAGCTGCGGCTCCGGATACCAGAGATCTGACACTCACCACACGAGAGAACCAAGATCTCTCTCTGCGGCTCGTACACCCCTACGACATCAAACGGGCGTACAGCAATCCAGGAGAGACGGCAGCTAGAAAACAAGAGAAGAGTGCTAGACGACCAGACGATCTTGAGGATCCACACGAAGGCTAGTATGGTGCAGCATGCAGAGAGCAGAGAAGTATTGCACAGCGACACAAGAGAAGACGGCACACAGGAGCACAGCAACTGAAAAGGAAAAAGATCGCGAGAGCCAATATACATAGAGACAGAAGAGGAAAAGAAGAAAGAAAAAACAACGGGAGATGCGGGAGGAGGAGAGAAGAAGAGGAGACACACTGCACGCGGTGGATTGAGACACCAACTTTAACCGGCAAGTCGTATCAATATAGCACCAGCACGTAACAGTAGACATGACCCAGAGAGACAGAGCTATATCACCAGCAAGATCCTAGATCGAGTGAGCAGACAGAATAGAGTAGATACAGAGAAGACGGAGTATACCACGAAGTTGATCGTAAAGCAGAAAGCGTGAGGTGAGAACAGGCAGGCTGAAAGGCGAAAGGCCAAGAGGACACAGAGCGTAGAGAGAGAGGTGCGAGAGTGACAGGACAAGAGAGACCCAGAGAGCCGGAGAGACAGAGTTAGGCGCAACTAAACGAACGATAAATCATAAGCGAGAGCAAAGCACCAAAAGAGTGATGAGAGCCGGAGACCAGGAGTGCACAGAAGCAAGCATATAATGCTTAACCAGGGCTAAGGTACATATTTCACGCGAGGAAGAGAACACAGAGAAGAATAAGAAGATGGAGGGTCGTCGAAGGGAGAGGGAGCGCCGGACACAGAAAGGTAGAGGGGAGACGCGAGATGAGGTGCACGGAAGAAGGAGGGCACCACACCGGCAAGGACTCTATAGGTGAGAATGGGCCTGGTATTCACAACTCGGCGTCCGCGGATCCAGATTGCCAGCAGAACTAAGACCACATGTATCTAGAAGCAAAAAAGAACCGACTACGTATGAGGTACCGCAGACGAGATGGCCTAGCGAGTGCACCTATGTTGTCAAAGACGGCGGAGAGCCAGGGAGACCGATCGAAAGGAGAGTCACCGGAGAGAGAGTTGTGCGACTGGTGAATGGTGATGTCACCGGTGTAGATGAAACCTGGGACACACACACACACACACACACACACACACACACACACGGAGCCTGTGATTGGAGGGGAGCTGGGGGTACCTGTGGTGATTGGTGGAAGGCAGGGGAGGGAACACCGGTGTTAGTGGTGGAGTTTCACCTCAACAGGCCTCTTTGTAGACGTCCCTATTTCCCTGGGAATCCTATCCCCTCCCCCCACCGAAACCGGTCCGATGGCAGGAGGGCAACATGGACACACAAAAGCACCGGGGAGGAATTGGGCGTTGGACGGAAGGGGAGGAGCAGAGGCTACTTAACTTGTCACTTTCAGTTTGGACAAAGAGTGGAAGAGTCGTAAAGTCTGTTCCCCGCAACATCTGTGCTGTGTGTGTGTGTGTGACTGTCTGTGTGTGACTGTCTGTGTGTCTGTGTGTGTGTGTGTGTGTGTGGTGGCCTTATTTAAAACAGGTGTCACACACACACACACACACACACACACCTGTTTGAAATAACACACATGCATACACACACGCACACGCACATACCTAGTGATGTACAGTATGCATGAATGTCTCTGTGTAAAATGAATTCAGTGTTAATTAAAAGGTATTGTGAATAGTAAACGTAAACTAAATATGAATGAAGTTGAGTATTGTAGGGCATTTGTGTGTGTGTGTGTGTGTTTACTCTGTGTTTAAATTCGAAAGGGTTTTTGTAAATGAGAAAAAACTGGTTTGGATGGAATTGCATCTGTATTATTTTATACTGAATTAAACGTGTCCAAAGAAAAATGACGTGCGTCACAGCGTGTGTGTGTGCACGTTAGTGTGTGTGTGTATCACGGACACACAAGATGGAACTGTGGTTAAACAATAACAGCTTAGCCAGGAGAGATGAGGCCTGAGAAACAGGAAATGATGTCGCAAGGCCCCAGAACTCCACAGGAAGTAGTTGTTGTTGTTTCAAGTCAGACGCTGGCGGAGAATTAGCCCTGTCAGCGGGTCGCTAACGGAAAAACTTTAATCTATGGTGTCATCTACCGTAATGTGGTGTCAGCGGGTTTAGCGTGTGGTTAGGCCTACAACTTGCCACTTATACTCTTCGACCAACCGCCGTTTATTCACTTTTATCCCATTCGTTCACTTTCATTTACTTTTAAACACCAAAAACTCTTGGAACTTATTCAGTTAACGTAAAAAGACTGTATTTGTTTGCACCTTATAAACACAGAGATCAGTGAATACCAATAACGTCGCTTGCACTTCCATTCCGTCACGGCACGTTATTAGTTTCAAGTAAAGTAACACTAAAAGATTAAAAAAAGCAACTTCTGAAAGTTTGAGAAAACTTTTTCGCCGAGCCGTAGGCCTACTCCACATCTGGGCGCGTCGCTGCGTGTGAGCAGACAGCTGATGACCTACATTCCAAATGGGGCTCCGGAGGACACACCCACTCGTGTACTCCACGCAAACAAACGAAACGGCCTCTCGTGTGTGTGGGGGTTGAATTCCTACTCGGTTAGACCAACCGTATTTCCCCCCCCCCCCCGTTTTCTCTCCCGCTTGACTTCTGCACTCTCGTATACTCCTTCACCGATCACAGTAATCACATACCGTACATGTCCTCTGATCACCACAACCCGCCCGCACGCCCTGATACCCCCACGCCTGCATGACCGAGCCGCAGACAGAGTACACGAGGGCAGAGTAGACAGGCAGCGACCGCCAGAGTACGAAAGAACGGGGAGAGAGAGCAGGAAATAAAGTAGTATAGAAAAAAAGGAGAGCTTGTAAGGTGTGATAGATAGTGTGGTAGGAGTAGGATGAGTGAGATATAGAGTGGGGGGATGTTGGCGTGGTGGGTTACGTTGGGTCTGCTAGAGATACGAGCAGAGCGTCAATAACAAGTTAGGCAAGACACTGCAGAACAGACGCTAGGATATAGAAGAGAGGATGCTAGTCCAAAACACCGAGCGATGCTGGCAGTGTAGGTTACAGGCATGTGTGGGAGGGGCCAGTGGGGTCATGGTGATGTGTGTATGAGTATGGATCTATGGTTGGTTGTGTGTGTGTGTGTGTGTGTGTGTGTGTGTGTGTGTGTTGTCCGTGTAAGGCTGGGATGGACGGTGAGTGGGTGTGCCTCTCTTCGTCGTCCTTGCTTGTGTGTGTGTGTGTGAGAGAGTGTGCATGTGTGTGTGGGGGGGTTACTAGAAAGGTTGTGTGGATTCCTCAAAAGAGAGACAAACATAAACATCTGCTAGACGAGAGAAGACCAGAGAAAGCAGAGCTAAGAGACCGTGACATGTCCTGTGTGTGTGTGTGTGTGTGTGTGTGTGTGTGTGTGTGTGTGTGCGTGTGTGTGTGTGTGTGTGTGTGTGTGTGTGTGTGTGGGTGGCTGTGTGGGTGACTGACTGGGAGAGTGTATGCGTGCGTGTGTGTGTGTGTGTGTGCGTGTGTGTGCGCGTCCGACTCCGTACACATTTCTATCCTTCCGAAAACAGTTTTTTTCCATCCTCCCATCATCCATTATTGGGACGGCTACCAACATTTCCTGCCGCAGAGTGTAAACAATGGCTCGCCACGACAACAACGGAGCTAAGGCACCTAGCCTAGCGTTAGCGGTGCGCTATAGGGCTGCTCTGAGCTCTGAGCCATGGTGCTAATGAGATGAGAGGGCAGGCCCACCATCTAGGGAGAGGCCTGGGGTGAGGGGAGGGGGGTGATGGGGTTAGAGGGGGTGGGGGAGGGGAGGAGGTTGCGGTGGGAGGGTGGGGGGGCGTTTTTCCTTGGAAAAGCTGGAAGGGAGGGGTGACCTCGAACCTGCGGTAATGCGCACTGCAACAAGCACACCGGGTCATGACTGAGGAGCCCGCGTACGTTTGCCCACACACCAACGCACGCCGCAAACACACACACACAAGCACACACACGCACGCACATGCCACACACGCACATACAGGCACGCACACACATGCACATTTCAGCCGCCGCAAACACACACATACCCAACACACTCCCACTTGATAACGCAGAGAATTCATGTGCATGATAACACATGCGCCGACACACATGGCGCACACACACACAGACACACACACCCCAGTCACCGCAGCCACACACACAACCCATACATAATGCAAATCGCAACACACACACACACACACACACACTTCCCCGTGTCTCTGCCCCGCACTCGCAGCACGTCGTGAGTGGCCAGTCTCAGCCTCAGGAAGCCTGTCCAACTTTTGGAGATCACACATTTACATTGGGTTGAATGAATGGGGGATTTCTGGTGTTGCAAAACGGCTTTTTTAGCATTTTTTACTTTTAAATCTGGGTCACTCACGTTTGATATCATGTTTTGTTTTTCCACTGGAGTCTTAGTTATGGCAGGCCCTCTTCTCTATCTTGTCTTTTAATAACACGCTACTTTGAAGTTTTGAAATGCTTCACAACTCGTCATAAAACACACACACTCCAAGAACACTCCGAAACTCAAACGGTCAGCTCTTCTTGTTCCTTTTTGGAATGCGGGAAATTGCTAATGGTCTTTTTCCCCCGTCAATGGACGCGACGGTGTCGTTTGTTCTTTGTTGTTGTAATCTGATAAAACGATAACTGTCGCTGAGGGGAAAGGGGGGGGGGGGGGGGGCGGGTCCCTGCAGAGTTCTCACCGTTACCAAGACAACGGCAGAACCAATTATATCGCCGCGCGGCGGAAGTTGGGACGAGGGACGCCGTCGCCATCGGCTCAGCCTGTGCCACACACGGTGCTCGTCGTCTCGTCTCGTGGGACAGGCCGGTCCGTCTTTTTAACATGAAAGAGTTTTCATTTTTAACAAACCCCGCCAACCCCCCCCCCCCCCCCTCCCCCCCCTCATATATTGGTCAATAGGTTAACTAATGGTTTCGACAAACAACTTCAGTAGGCTCCACAAACCAGTGGTGTTGACAAACCTTGTCGGGGTTGGTGGTGTGTGGTGAACGTTGCTTATACGCCTCTAAAACAGGACGCAGTCTCCTTTTCAGTTGTGTGCCCCAGCTGTGCAAACTATCACCCCGATACTGCATCTCTAATTGTGGGTGTACAAAGCCTAATTGCGTCATGTGCTTTAAGATGAATTTATTTTTAAGATAATAAGCTCTGTGTGTTTCACAAAAACAAACAAGAATAATTAAGAGTAAAAAGGCGGAGTATGGGTGAATGAATATGCAGTCCAACTGAACACTGTGTTCAACCAAACCCAACCTAATTGAAACGACATTTTTGAGGATTTTCTTTTGGTAAAATCAAAAAAAGAAACTTAAGTGGGTTGCTTGATTAAAAAGAGACATGCTGTGGCAAAGCATGGATAATCTATACCGTCCCTCTGGTTAAACTGATAACCAGCCTTGTTATCTATCCTACAGCCGCTTAACCGACCGGAAGAGAAGCAGAACAAAACTTGTCCACAACAACCGCCACCCGGGTACTTACTGACAAACAACACAAAACAACAGAAACAATACTCCCGAAAGACCACGGTCACATCAAACGCCATGGCATCCGTTAAATAAACACAATGTATGTTTTTTAATAATATTCCGACATTCTACAATAAAAGCGACATTCTACAATAAAGCAATGAGGCCAATGTTTGGGAATAAGTGAAGCACTATCTTTGTTGACAAGATACTTTTCTCAATTCTACAACAAGGCTGTCCTATGTCCTGGGTTTTAGCATATTACAGTACTAGTGGAGTATGTCGACGAGTGGTGTTATGTTGCTGCTACTCTTGGCGTTGACTCGCAGAAACACAGGTGAACTCAGTTGGGTTAAAAACCGCCAAATCTAAAGCACAAACAGCTGGTAGAGAGATATAGAGACTGAGTGGGAAGAGAGAGACGGAAGGAGAGGGGAGGGGAGAGAGACGAGAGGAGAGAGGTGGTATGAGGAATAAGAGGAGAGGCAAAAGAAAAGGGAGAGACAAGAAAAGAGAGAAAATGATGGCGAGAACAGATGGACAAGAGGAGGTAAGAGAGAGAGAGAGAGAGAGTGAGAGAGATGAAGAAAGAAAGAGAGAGGACGGGTGAGAGACCAGACAGAAGGAGAGAGGGAGAGTGCAAAGAATTGAATCTAAAAAGGAGAGGGAGAGAGAGAGAGAGAGAGAGAGAGAAGGGAGAGAGCGAGTAATGGAGCGAGAGGGAGTGTGGGAGGAAGAGAGAGAGTGGGCGATGGTGTAGAGAGAGGGGAGAAGGGAAAAACAGACAACAAGATTGTGAGGGGGAGAGACGGAGAGCAGGGAGGGAGAGAGAGAGTGTGGAGACGGAGTGAGAGACAATGGGAGGAAGAAGGAGAAGAGAGAGACATCGAGACAGTGTGGAGAGAGATGTAGACAGAGTGAGCAGACAAGAGAGAAAGAGAGAAGACATTGAGACGTTAGACGAAACAGTGGACAGAGAGACATAGAGACTGTGTGACAGAGAGAGAGACTGTGTGACAGCAAGACATAGAGACCTATGTGGATGTGTGTGTGTGAGAGAGGGAGACAAGTGACAGAGAGACATAGGAACTGTGTGACGGACTGTTGTGTGTGTGAGAGAGAGAAGGGAGAGAGAGAGGAGAGAGAGAGAGAGAAAAGAAAGAGGTAGAGTCTAAAGCTTTCTCTCTCTTCCCGCCACCACCATCCACCACCACCAACCACTGCTGCAGCAGGAGTCAGCCTGGGCGCTTCTTGGCGTGTTTTTTTTCTTCTGGCCTGGATACGGGCGAGACAGCTCCTCCACGCTGCTGCTTCCTGCTGCTGCTGTGCTGCTGGGGCTGCTGCTGCTGCTGCTGCCCTTTTTCTTTTTTAATCCTTCACCCCATTGACC
>PIJE02003807.1:20000-22500 GCA_002895965.2 Coryphaenoides rupestris | reverse complement strand
TACCTGATGTCCTGATGCTTAATTCCATATTTAATTTGCAGGTACAGGCGTTACAATTATTTAATTAGCTTGAGACAGTGACTTCTACTTCCAAGCCTTCTCAAATAAAAACGCCCCTTCCATTACAGGGGGAATTAATTGAAGTTTCCATTAAGGCTTTTTTTTTTTCCAATGCACTAATTTCATAACCTGGATTTAATTGAAAATGAATAATTGACCACAGCGAGCGCATTTGCAGACCTAGCGTGCGCGGAGATGAATGGACCGAACGACCGAGCGCCTAACGAAACCAGAGAGAGGGCGGTGATTAAAACTGCGGGCGGAACTGCGTACGAGAAGAAAATCATTAGGCAATTACAATTGAAACGCAGCCTTTTGACAGAACTCATACAGCCGATCCATACGAGCCGACGAGAAGAATCGTCCGGAGTCATCGGAGAGCCGCGTATTAACTGGGATTTTCCATTCGCGATTCCTCGATTAGGACTTTGGGGATTGCTTACCTTTAGATTCAAATCATCTCACACTTAGCGCGGCCGGCGTTGAGCGCAGTGCGGTGCACACGTGGCCACCTACAGCAGCACCAGATGTTGGTGTAATTAATAACTCCACACGCGTGTGCAGAAATACATCAACCGACAGCAGCCGCTCGGAGGGGGAAATTTGTTCAGCCATTAATATTCGATTTTCCCCACCGTGTGAAACATCGTTCCTTAATACCGTCAGAGCGGAGGTTAAAAATAATGGATGATTTAGAGCAGAAACAAAGGGGTTTGTTTTTGAGGATTTTAAATCCCAAACATTGACGAGAAAGCGGCCTTCGGTTTTGGGTTTCTGCCGCAATGAGAAAGTGTGACATGTGATCACGTTTATCCCGTCAGATTTACAATCCATCCGGGGTTGAAAATGACAAACTTGTGTTCTGGTCCCTTGTTCTGAGTTGTATTAAACTCGGTTGTACTGTACTGAGAAGTTCAGCAACACAAATTGAAATGGTATGCTGTGAGTCGCTTTGGATAAAAGTGTCTGCTAAATGACGAAATGGAAAATATAATCGTTGTCTACGTATTATATTAGATTTTTTGCTCATGAAAACACAAAGCCATAGGTAATACACCAAGTCCAAATTCCTTTGTTCTGAGTAATGAGTCTGGATGCATGTGCACACACACACACACACACACACACACACACACATTAACATGTGTGTGTGTGTGCTCCCAACAGAGTGGACACACACACTATTCAGCACCGCTGATGGACACCCATTCAGCCTGATGACAGCTCATCAGCTCCGTGTCCTGAGAGCAGAGGCCCCTGCTGGGAGGGCAGAGGCCCAGACGGAGCCTGGGACTTTCCTGATTAGCCTCCTCAGCACCGAACTGGGAGGGAGGGGGGGGGGGGGGTGGAGGGGTGGTTGCGGGCCCTGGGGTGTAATTGGGGCTGTCCATCATAAATCTGCTGATAGAGGTGTGATTGTGTGTGGGGCTTGATCATTGTGTGCATACCCCTCCATCCCCCCCATCCGCCCCCCCCCCCTTACCCACATCTCCAAATCTCTGTTGTTGTTCTGTCCGGTCCATATAAAGCAGCTTCTTGCCTCGACCACCTCTCTCTGTGCCTTTACATTATCTCCCACCCTTCCACCCCTACTCTCAGTTTGTCACCCACCTCCTCACCCTCCCCTCCTCCACCTCCCCACCTCCCCTCCTCCACCTCCCCACCTCCACCTCCCCCCCTCGCCCTCCATTTAGCAGAGCAACGCGTAAGTGACAAGATTGAGTGGCCCCCACGCGCATGTCCGCCCCCGCCATGCACCTGTGTGTGTGTGTGTGTGTGTGTGTGTGTGTGTGTGTGTGTGTGTGTGTGTGTGTGTGTGTGGTGTGTGTGTGTGTGTGTGTGTGTGTGTGTGTGTGTGTGTGTGTGTGTGCGTGCGTCTGCACGAGCCATTGTTCATTTCTAGCTGATATCACCTGCCACATCTCACCTGCTGCATGGGATTAATGAGCATAATCTGCCGTAACCTGATAATGGCTTTTAGGATCTGCTGTATATAGTGTGTGTGTGTGTGTGTGTGTGTGTGTGTGTGTGTGTGTGTGTGTGTGTGTGTGTGTGTGTGTGTGTGTGTGTGGTGTGTGTGTGTGTGTGTGTGTGTGTTTCTGTGTGTGTGTATGTGCATGGGCGTGAATTTGTGTGTGGGTCTAATATCTTTTTTAGTCTCTATCCGTGTGCCCTGCTTCCCCCTTCCCCCTCCTCCCCTTCCTCCTCCTCCCCTCCTCATCCTCCCCCTCCCCCTCCCCTCCTCATCCTCCTCGTCCTCCTCCCCCTCCCCTTCCCCTTCCTCCTCCTCGTCCTCGTCCTCGTCCTCCTCCTCATCCTCCACCCCCCTCAGCCTCTCCTCTCCATCTCCACCCATCTCCATCATTCCATTTTGGCTGCCACTCTGTCATGGAGGGTGAATTTTGGTCGTGATGCTTCGCCGATGCAGTTATTTTTTTGC
>PIJE02003807.1:12500-15000 GCA_002895965.2 Coryphaenoides rupestris | reverse complement strand
GCCTGTTACCTCCTGTTACCTCTGCTTTTTATTACCTCCTTACTTTCCCAACTCTAACTTTACTTCTCTCTCTCTTTCACTAGTGCTCTTGCTACCTCTCTCTCTCTCTCTCTCTCTCTCTCTCTCTCTCTCTCTCTCTCTCTCTCTCTCTCCCGTTTCCTCTCTTGCAGTTGTAGCTCCCGGGGGATATGTGCAACTTGACTCGCCGCTTTTATGATTAATGATTTACCAAAGATATATAAAAGGTACAAGACGGGAAAGGAAGTAAGACACACACACACACACACACATACACACACACACACACACACACACACACACACACACACACACGCACACACACACGCGCACACACACACACACACACCCAAAGCAGCACAGAGGAAGTGCACATGGTTGCAGGTTTTGTTGTTGAATAATACGACTGGACAAGCCAGACTGAATCCAAAAATCTGCATACAAAGAACAACACCGCTCCAACTGCCTTCCAAACACGCCCTCTCTCTCTCTCTCTCTCTCTCTCTCTCTCTCTCTCTCTCTCCGAGTGTGTTTGTGTGCTTTGTAAGACAAAAAAGAGACGGTCTCCGATCCTGTGTCTTATTAAATATTCATCCGGTCACTAGAGTCCGTGTGTTAATGCCAATCGATAGCTCTTAGATATGATATCGTATAGCTGGGGCAGAGCCGGGGACACGCCCACTGGGGGGGATACGCCCACCGCTGTCCGCCGTCAGACAGACGGAGCCTCCATTTTCACCCAGGCAGCATAACGAAAGAACACTCTAGTCGCGTGTGTGTGTGTGTGTGTGTGTGTGTGTGTGTGTGTGTGTGTGTGTGTGTGTGTGTGTGTGTGTGTGTGTGTGTGTGTGTGTGTGTGTGTGTGTGTGTGTGTGTGTGTGTGTGCAGTGTGTGTGTGTGTGTGTGTGTGTGTGTGTGTGTGTGGTGTGTGTGTGTGTGTGTGTGTGTGTGTGTGGCTGTGGGTGTGTGTGTGTGTGTGTGTGTGTGTGTGTGTGTGTGTGTCTGTGGTGGTGTGAGTGTGTGTGTGTCTGTGTGCATGGTGGTGATATGTCTCTGTTCGTGTCCAGTGCTGACAGTCAGTGGGTTCTCAAAGTGCAGCCTTTGAACCGGCCAGCTCCCTCTGGTCGTGTCCAACCACAGCTCACCAGCTACCATGCACCACCCAAACACACACACATCACTCACCCGCTCCCTCCCTCTCTCTGACCCTCCCCTCCCCCTGTCCCTCCCTCCCCTCTCCATCCCTTCCTCCCTCGCCATTTTCTTATCCCTCTCTCCCTTTCCCCATCTCTCTCTCGCTCTCTCCCTCCTTCCTCCCCCTCTCTCCCTCCTTCCCTCTCCCCTTCCTCTCTCTCTCTCTCTCTCTCTCTCTCTCTCTCTATACCTCCCCCCTCCACCCATGCTGGTTTAAATGTTAATTGCTCCATCCCTCCACTTCTTGCCACCACGTTAAAACATTCTTATTTCCGACACTGAAATAAAGGGCAGTGAGAGCCGGGAACTTTTCATATGTGTGCCCACTTTTGGAATGTGTGTGTGTGTGTGTGTGTGTGTGTGTGTGTGTGTGTGTGTGTGTGTGTGTGTGTGTGTGTGTGTGTGTGTGCGGATTCTTTAGCGATGGGAGCTGTGTAAAGCTGGCTCGGGGGAGATGAGCACCATAATGGTCACCATGGCAACAGGCTTTCAAGATGGAACCCTGCTCGTCCCCCTTGAGTGCCACAGTTTCTGGAGTACCGAGTCACACGTGTGTGTGTGTGTGTGTGTGTGTGTGTGTGTGTGTGTGTGTGTGTGTGCGTGTGTGTGTGTGTGTGTGTGTGTGTGTGTGTGCGTGGTGCGTGTGTCTATGTGTGCACGCAAAGCTTGGCATCTGCATGCAATATCCCTTTGTGTGTGCATGCTGGTGTCAGCGTTTAAGCCCCCCCAAATAGAATTATGATATAATTCACTAAATGAAATAGGTTTCCTCAAATTCACACTTCAGTGAGGAATAAATAAATGTATACATTATGCATCACGGAACATTCAAACTGTTCCAGTGTTTCCCATACATTGATTTGTGACGGTTGGCGCCGAGCCACGATATAAACATTGACCGCCACATATTGATTTTGTATTTTTTCCTATGTTTTACTATTGAGGTCGTCAAAAGCCTTCGCCGTTGTGCGGTCGTGCATCGCCGTCGAGTCGGTGTGAAATAGCGTCGTTTTGTTTACGGCAGTAGCCGGCCCGGGTGGGCGGAGTCAACAAGCGGTGTGTGTATTAAGTGGTGTGTATTAAAAATAAAATCGCGTATGACAACAGCAGCTCATGCTCGTGTTTTCAAATCATTTCTTTAAAGTTTGGAAGAAAAATACACTTAACAGGTATTCACGCTTTGAATTTGTATTGGTATCCTGCTAGCTGTACAGAAGGTAAAAGGCAGGTGCAACGCCGTGTGACCAGGCAAGGGGTGCGCGGGTGTAAATACAGATTTAAACTGACG
>PIJE02003807.1:0-7500 GCA_002895965.2 Coryphaenoides rupestris | reverse complement strand
ATGACCAAATGCACGAGAAAATCGAACACGTCATGCAGCGGAGTTGTCGTCGTTTTTTAGGTTTTTTGTATTTGTTATTCGTGCTGTGGTGATGAACGGCCTGTCACGGTCCATAACTTTGGCGGACGACATGACAATGGCGTTGTCATCTCCGTCATCGTTCCTCGAGACAAATACTTGGCTCAACAAATACAAGTACAAGCGGTTTTTTCCATCCAAGAAAAAACACGACGGAAGCGCCGAATAACATCGGACGTGCGTTCGTGCCTGAGCAGGCGCGAGGCCGCCGAGTTTATCTTACAGCAGCGACAAATGGCAGCTCGACTGTTCGCTTGACGTTTGTGTTTTTCACACACCACACCCCCCCCCCCCCCCAAAACTCCACTACATTAAAGTACACCCCGGTGTAATTTAATGAGCAACGAGTGCTGCCGTGCTCGTTAATGTAAAACCCACCCGTGGGAGCGAAGAGAAATCACACTTCTGCACGCCGTCCGAACTTTGCCATTAACACGTTCCGACGGTGCATGCATAAACACATCCGTTTAGTGCCACGATCCCGCCAGTCCGAAGCATCGGGGGCATTTCATATTCAGGTCAACACTTTAAGTT
The DNA here is from genome assembly GCA_002895965.2 of Coryphaenoides rupestris. NCBI lineage: Eukaryota > Metazoa > Chordata > Actinopteri > Gadiformes > Macrouridae > Coryphaenoides > Coryphaenoides rupestris. Next base: position 6,888 of record PIJE02003807.1, on the reverse strand, counting down.
TAGTTTGGTAAACTTTAGTTCAGTTCAGAGAAGTCAACTTGACTTTAGTTTAGTTCAGTTTAGTTTGTCTGAGTTTGGCGTGGCTGTTGGCGTTCAGTAGTTTGTTAGCTCAATAGCTCAAAGCAAGCGTTTCTACCGGGTTTCCCCGAGAAGCCATTTGTATTGTATTGTATTGTACGGTGTGTGTGTGTGTGTGTGTGTGTGTGTGTGTGTGTGTGTGTGTGTGTGTGTGTGTGTGTGTGTGTGTGTGTGTGTGTGTGTGTGTGTGTGTGTGTGTGTGTGTGTGTGTGTGTGTGTGTGTGTGTGTCTGTGTGTGTGTGTGTCTGTGTGTGTGTGTGTGTGTGTGTGTGTGTGTGTGTGTGTGTGTGTGTGTGTGTGTGTGTGTGTGTGTGTGTGTGTGTGCAGGAGAGCTTGTCAGCTCTCCGCAGAAGGACAGCTCTTTGGACCGACTCCAACTCCCGGCAGCCCAATGCGCCGAGCACCGATTCCTTACGACACCTCGTGGCAAAAGAGAAAGCATTGATTTCTTTTCTTTTTCGGTTTCTTTTTCATTCCCGAGCTTCCACGGAGGGAAAAGTAACCGCGCAGCTGCCCCGCGCGTGTGTGTGTGTGTGTGTGTGTGTGTGTGTGTGTGTGTGAGCAGGTTTAGGTCATGCCATAACAAACCGTGTTGCTGCCATGACGACATCTGTACATGTCGTTAGGTCTTGGCGTCGGCGTTGGCGTTTTTTTGATTTAATGGAGAAAGAGAAAAAAAATAAAGTATGTTTCCCTCCACCGGTCAGTCTGACAGCCTCTCTGCAATACATCTGGAAGCTATCGATATGCTGGAGGTCGGGGGGGGGGGGAGGAAGAGGAGGAGGAGGTGGAGGAGGTGGAGAAGGAGGAGGGAGGGAGAGGGAGAGGGAGAGGAGGTGAGAGGAGGACGGGGGGACGAGGGAGGAGGGAGGAGGGAGGGTCAATGGCTTACTTCCTCTGTTCCACTGTTTCCTGCTGAGTGGACTCACCAACTGTCTGCAACTACACACGCACACACGCACACACACACACACACACACACACACACACACACATATGCACGTACACACACACACACAACACGCACGCGTTGTCCAAAAACAGAACCCTCGGGTCGTTTCCTGTTGTTTTTTGGGGGTTTTTTCGGGAACTAAGTGAGATGCGTTTGAGGCTATAAAAGTGTGGCGATTATTCAGCGAACGCAACCTTTTTCTTCGGCGCGCACACACTCGTGTTTATCCCTAATTGGAACTCAGTGGCATATGGAACACATCCAATTAATGGCAACTGTACCCAGAGGGCTCACTCCTCCCTCCTCTCTCTCCCCTCCCTGGCTTCTTCTGTACTGTCCTCGCCGCCTCCTCCTCCTCCTCCTCCTCCTCCTCTTCCTCCCGGCCCGCCCTATCTCCCTGCGGCTCTCTCCGTCCTGTCATCCTGTCGATGTCTACTACACAGCTCCGTTGGCATCTCTATCCCTCTCTCCTCTCCTCTTGTCCGTCTTTATATGCCTGCTAGGTTTATCCACTCGTCTCAATGTTTTCATCTCTTAATCGGCCGTCTGGACTGTTTATCGACTGATCTCTCTTTGATTGTATCTCTTGTATATACCGGGCTTTCCTTGTCTATCTCTATACATTTATATCACCATGTCTATCAACTTGTCTCTCTCTCGTTTCACTCACTATCTCTCTCTTGCTCTCTCTCTCTCTATCTCTCTCCATCTCTCTCCCCCCTCTTCTCTCCCCCCCCCCCCCGCCGGCCCCGTGGGGGATTGGTCTATATATGGACGTGAGGAGTTGAAATGTGCATCGTCAAAATCCAACGTCCTTGGCCTGTTTTATTTTTCTTTGGGGTTGTTTTTTTTTCCTCCTTGTCCTTTTCTTTTCTTTTCTTTTCCCCTCTCTCTCTCTCTCCTTCTCCTTCTCCTTCTCCTTCTCCTTCTCCTTCTCCTTCTCCTCTCCTTCTCCTTCTCCTTCTCCTTCTCCTTCTCCCTCTCCTTCTCCCTCTCCTTCCTCCTTCTCCTTCCCTTCTCCTTCTCCTTCTCCTTCTCCTTCTCCTTCTCCTTCTCGGGGCTCCGCACTTCCTCTCCTCGATGCGATCGTATTCCGAGCGGAGCGTCGTCGTGCTCCTCCTCCCCCCTTCTGTGCCGTCTCTCTCTCTCTCGTCTCTCTCTCTCGTCTCTCTCTCTCCCGATTGGTGGAGACGCGGCGCTAACGCGGTCTTGGCACCGAGGTGTTTTTTTTCTCCCTTCGATTGTTTCGTTTTTTTCCCCTTCGCCGATGAGTCAGAGCACCGTCGTGGTGATGGGTGCCCTGTCTGCAGGCGCGTGTGTTGTGTGTGGGTGGTGGTGGGTGGTAGGCGTGGAGGGTGGAGAGCGTGGGAGAGCTCCTGAATGGCCTGTGTGAGGCAGAGAAGCCCCCATCTGGGTCCAGAAGCGGTGAGGAGCATCGCAGTGGGAAGGGGCGCAGGGGAGAACATGCTCGCAACGATGATGACAACGATCGGCGGCGGTCAACTTAGCGGCGACGGCCGGTGCTGCTACAGATGGAGGCCTGCAGCCCATCGCCCGCCGCTGATGTGTGTGGTGTGTGTGTGGTGTGGTGGGTGCGTGTGTGTGTGTGTGTGTGTGGTGTGTGTGTGTGTGGTGTGTCTGTGTGTGTGTGTGTGTGTGTGTGCATTATGATCCGTTCAAAACATACATCATCTCCCATGGGGGGTTGATCGAGTACATCGTAAAGTACTCTTAGTCTTACTGGAGGTAAAGCTCAGCGGGGGAGACAGGCAGGGGAGGGGGGGGGGGAGGTGGAGGGAGGATGGAGGAGAGATAGCAGTGAGGACATCGAGGGAGGGGAACCAGGACAGAGAGTTGTGCATGTGTGTGTGAGGGAGAAGGGAGGAGGAAGAGGAGGGGTAAGGAGAGGAGGGGTAAGGAGAGGAGGGGGTGGGGATGCCACATCTATTTCGAAGCTAAATAAATAAAGAAGCAGGCAGTGGCAGGTCGAGGCTGCGGCAGCGGCGCAGTGGCGATGGAGGAGGAGGAGCAGGAGGAGGAGCAGGAGGAGGAGGAGGAGGAGGAGGAGGAGGAGCAGTGGGGTACGGGAGCGTGAAGACACACCGGGCGGGAGCCGGCCCGCTGTCGGCCACCGGGTCCGTACCGGGACCGCTTTGTCCTCTAACAACATCTGGCCCGGGCTTCACACCGCCGCCGGCCAGCCTGACACCTCCCCCCCCCCCCACCCCCCACCCCCACTTAATGCCCCAATAGCTACGGAGGGGTCACGCACACACACACACACACACACACACACACACACACACACACACACACACACACACACACACACACACACACACACACACACACACCCACACACACACACACACACACACACTGCCTTTACCTGCTGTCTAAATCCTTCTGTTAGCTATTGCTTCTCCAGCCCAGCCCAACACCTCACCCTTAGGCCACCGTGAATTCAACCTCCCAGAGAAATAAGGGATCTGCATGTGTGTGTGTACGTGCATGTGTGTGTGCGTGTGTGTGTGTGTGTGTGTGTGTGTGTGATGTGAAGGCTACAGAGAGGGCGAGGGGTTGGGGTTTCTTGACCTTCAAAGGTCTGCATGTGATCAACATAAAAAGAGCTCAGATGAGCTTACAGGCTGCCTGCACTCTTGTGGATACACATTTGAATGCATGTGCACGCACACACACACACACACACACACACACACACACACACACACACACACAGATACAGTACATGCTCTGCACAGAGGGGTTAACACACAAAAAGCATACACACCAACATACACACAGAGTCACACACACACACACACACACACACACGCACACACACAGTCACACACACACGCGCACACACACTCAGGTATGAGGTGGAGCTGCGGCTCTGTGCTAGTGAGGCAATAAAACGGTGCATGGTTCCCCACAGAGCAGTAACAGACACACACACACACACATGCACTCTCACACACACACACACATGCACTCTCACACACACACACACACACACACACACACACACACACACACACACACACACACATGCATAAATGAGTGCACGGTGTCTTTCAGAGGTGTGCAAATTAATATTTTCCCACATCTGTTCCCTGCCCTTTTATTATTGAACAAAAGTTGTCGTCTCTTGAGGCAGTGTTTGTGCGCTGTGTGCGTACGAATTAATGAGTGAATACCACAGTTTGTGTGTGTGTGTGTGTGCGTGTGTGTCTGTGTGCGTGCATGTTTGATGTTTGTAAACATACTTACACGTATGCACACTACATGTGCGTGTGTGTGTGTGTTTGTCATTCGTAAACAAGCATGTGTGTGCATGTGTGTGCGCATGTATGTGTGAGAGTGTGCGTTTGTGAGTGTGTGTGTGTGTGTGTGTTTGTGAGTGAGTGTGTGTGTGTGTGTGCGTGTCTGTGTCTGTCTGTCTGTGTCTGTGTGTGCACAAAGCTTTTACCACGTCTCTCTGTGTTTTTCTTTTTTTTTCCGGAGCCAAATGCCAGCGAACTACCGAGCATGCGTTGCCGTTGGCAACCCCAAAAAAAACACGCAAAGGGGCCTTGGTGTCGAGGAGGAGGAGGAGGTGGTGGAGGAGGTTGGTGGTGGTGGTTGAGTGGGGATGGAGGAAGGAGGGAGGAGCGTGGTGGTGGTTAGGTGGAGGGAGGAGGTGGTGGTGGTGGAGGAGGAGGAGGAGGAGGTGGTGGTGGTGGAGTCAAGATCTTAAACGTCCCTGTTCCCTTGATCTCCAGTCAGAAGAGCAGCCTTCTGAGAGCAGAAGCAGCAGCAGGTGTTTGATCCGGCCCCCCCAACCCTATCCTCAGGTCAGATGATATTTTACCTGCTCTCTTTGTACTTCCAAACATGGCCGTAGAAATAGGCGACACAGGGAAAGCGGATGACTATGCGGCCAGATTTCCAGGAAACCTCATGTCCTGAGAGACTTCTTCCCCGATCATTTTGAGTTTTGACCACGTCCTGCCTCTAAGATGTGTGTGGTGTGTGTGTGCGGTCTCTCCCCGGGCCCGGGTTTTGGCGCCGGGTTTGATGCGACGGAGTCTGGGGGAGTGACAGTGGGGGTTGGGGGGGGGGGGGGGATTCCGTTTTGAAACCAGAAGGGCACGTTGCCGCGGTAATCCTTCAGCGAGTACGACTTGTAGAAAATGTGCTCTGATGTATTCAGCGGTACGTCCGTCGGCTGCCGGAGGTTTTTTCCCGCCGATAATGTGGTTGTTGTTGTTGTTGTTGTTGTTGCTTGTGTGATGGTCGGCCGTAATCCAGACCGAAAGGTGAAAACAACATGGCAGCCGGAGAGAGAAGAAACTCTCGCCTGTGAATCAGAGCTTAAAGACGTTTTTTAGGATCAAATCAACTAGATGTTGAACTGAGGAATATTAATGTCGGCTTACATTTGGAAATGAAAGAGTAACTTCAATGTTTGTTTGTGTTTGCCAATGGCAAATGTACTACTGTGTACCGCCCGCCTCGCCAAGAGCCAATTGCGATCCAATACTTGTGAGAAACAGAACCGTCCCTTACGTCCGGCGCCGGTGGCGTTGGCGGGTGTCGTCTAAAGCTCACATTAAAACGTCACCTTTAAGGTGTAATGTTGGTCTGGGCGGCGGGATCTATCGCTATGATACAGCGGCATAGCGGTCTGCAGCGCTTCTGAGAACATTTGAAGGCAGTATTGAACGTGAGGGAGGGGGTGTCTGTGCAAACGTATAATTGCTGAATAAATAGCAAGGGGAGGAACCGGCAGGATAAGAAGCCAGAGAGCAGCTCTGCGGCGTGTATTCTATTTTCAGTGAGGATGGTAATAATAATAATAACGCTTGTGTGGCTGAGGGGAAACAAAGTCACTTTTGCCCGTGTTTCATTTGAGACGGCGGAGGGCAAAAAAACTACGGAGAATTACGTCAACCTTGTCCTTCGGGGGGTGAAAGTCAAAGATGGGCGGAAAAAAAGGGAGACAGACAGACAGACAGACAGACAGACTGACAGACAGACACATACATAATGACAGACCGACTGAAAAGCAGGAATTTGAACACATCACAATGACCTACATTCAGCTTTCTTTGCTTTCGTCCGCTGAGAGACGGTACGGGCGATCGAGAGAGGGAGAGATGAAGTGAGAGAGAGAGTGAGAGAGAGAGAGAGAGAGGCAGTGAGAGGAAGAAAGAGAGAGAGAAAAGAGAGAGAAAGAGAGAGAAGCAGTCCGTGATTGACAGGTGTCTGTCCCCATGCAGGACGCCTCTGCAGTCTTAGCGCCATCTGACGCGGTAATTGGCGCTGTCAGACACAAGATGGACACACACACACACACACACACACACACACACACACACACACACACACACACACACACACACACACACATCACACACACACACACCACCAACACACACTACACACACACACACACACACACACAGAACGCCGCTTGCCCTTCGAAAATGTACGCCGCAAGACCTCAAGGAAGATGAACGGAGGATAAAGGAGAGAAGAGGAGCGTTCAATATTCATTAATTCATAAACTGCCTAAGATCAGAGACAAAGAGAGAGAGAGAGAGAGAGAGAGAGAGAGAGAGAGAGAGAGAGAGAGAGAGAGAGAGAGAGAGAGAGAGACCCCAGCCACACCACTCCACACACACAGACTTACACACACACACACACACACACACACACACACACACACACACACACACACACACCACACACAGACACACACACACACACACACACACATACACACGACCCCATGTGTAGGTCTGTGTTTATGTAACTGTACCCCATCACGCTCGCCACAGATGCCTTTGTTTTGCCCCCATTCCTCTCTCTCT
>PIJE02003806.1:10657-25453 GCA_002895965.2 Coryphaenoides rupestris | reverse complement strand
GGAGAGATGGAGAGACATTGGTAAGACAGAGAGCGCCGGAGAGAGAGATGGAGAGACATTGGTAAGACAGAGAGCGCCGGAGAGAGAGATGGAGAGACATTGGTAAGACAGAGAGCGCTGGAGAGAGAGATGGAGAGACATTGGTAAGACAGAGAGCGCCGGAGAGAGAGATGGAGAGACATTGGTAAAACAGAGAGGAATGGAGAGAGAGATGGAGAGACATTGGTAAGACAGAGAGCGCCGGAGAGAGAGATGGAGAGACATTGGTAAGACAGAGAGGAATGGAGAGAGAGATGGAGAGACATTGGTAAGACAGAGAGGAATGGAGAGAGAGATGGAGAGACATTGGTAAGACAGAGAGCGCCGGAGAGAGAGATGGAGAGACATTGGTAAGACAGAGAGCGCCGGAGAGAGAGATGGAGAGACATTGGTAAGACAGAGAGCGCCGGAGAGAGAGATGGAGAGACATTGGTAAGACAGAGAGCGCCGGAGAGAGAGATGGAGAGACATTGGTAAGACAGAGAGCGCCGGAGAGAGAGATGGAGAGACATTGGTAAAACAGAGAGGAATGGAGAGAGAGATGGAGAGACATTGGTAAAACAGAGAGGAATGGAGAGAGAGATGGAGAGACATTGGTAAGACAGAGAGCGCCGGAGAGAGAGATGGAGAGACATTGGTAAAACAGAGAGGAATGGAGAGAGAGATGGAGAGACATTGGTAAGACAGAGAGCGCCGGAGAGAGAGATGGAGAGACATTGGTAAGACAGAGAGCGCCGGAGAGAGAGATGGAGAGACATTGGTAAGACAGAGAGGAATGGAGAGAGAGATGGAGAGACATTGGTAAGACAGAGAGGAATGGAGAGAGAGATGGAGAGACATTGGTAAGACAGAGAGCGCCGGAGAGAGAGATGGAGAGACATTGGTAAGACAGAGAGCGCCGGAGAGAGAGATGGAGAGACATTGGTAAGACAGAGAGCGCCGGAGAGAGAGATGGAGAGACATTGGTAAGACAGAGAGCGCCGGAGAGAGAGATGGAGAGACATTGGTAAGACAGAGAGCGCCGGAGAGAGAGATGGAGAGACATTGGTAAGACAGAGAGCGCCGGAGAGAGAGATGGAGAGACATTGGTAAGACAGAGAGCGCCGGAGAGAGAGATGGAGAGACATTGGTAAAACAGAGAGGAATGGAGAGAGAGATGGAGAGACATTGGTAAGACAGAGAGCGCCGGAGAGAGAGATGGAGAGACATTGGTAAGACAGAGAGCGCCGGAGAGAGAGATGGAGAGACATTGGTAAGACAGAGAGCGCCGGAGAGAGAGATGGAGAGACATTGGTAAGACAGAGAGCGCCGGAGAGAGAGATGGAGAGACATTGGTAAGACAGAGAGGAATGGAGAGAGAGATGGAGAGACATTGGTAAGACAGAGAGCGCCGGAGAGAGAGATGGAGAGACATTGGTAAGACAGAGAGGAATGGAGAGAGAGATGGAGAGACATTGGTAAGACAGAGAGCGCCGGAGAGAGAGATGGAGAGACATTGGTAAGACAGAGAGGAATGGAGAGAGAGATGGAGAGACATTGGTAAGACAGAGAGGAATGGAGAGAGAGATGGAGAGACATTGGTAAGACAGAGAGGAATGGAGAGAGAGATGGAGAGACATTGGTAAGACAGAGAGCGCCGGAGAGAGAGATGGAGAGACATTGGTAAGACAGAGAGCGCCGGAGAGAGAGATGGAGAGACATTGGTAAGACAGAGAGGAATGGAGAGAGAGATGGAGAGACATTGGTAAGACAGAGAGGAATGGAGAGAGAGATGGAGAGACATTGGTAAGACAGAGAGGAATGGAGAGAGAGATGGAGAGACATTGGTAAGACAGAGGGCTGGAAAGAGAGACCTTGGTAGAGAGAGCGAGAGAGACAAGAGACAAGAAGTTGCTTCAACGATATTATTTCAACATTAGGTTTAAACCAAATCCTGCCGGAGTGTAAGCGGGGCTGTTACTGCGGGACATGAGAGCAACACTCCGGTGATTGTGTTGTATTGAACATCCGCATCAATCGTACCTGGGTCTGGTGGTTGCCACTGCTTAGTAATAGCATTTCTTAAAGGGTCACAAGTTGAACACATCGGTGCTTCTGTAATTGGTCTCTCGTGTGCCAATCCTTCTAGAATGTTCAGAATGGCTCCGGGGTGGAGGGATTTTGTGTGTGTGTGTGTGTGTGTGTGTGTGTGTGTGTCTGAGCGTGAGTGTCTGAGCCTGATACGACTCGAGGTAGAAAGTGACAGTGCAAACAATAGGCAAATCCGTGGTTTTTTCAGCGCATTTCCTTTCCCCCCCGTGTTGTTGTGGCTGAACACCGCCATTTCAAGTCTCGTTCATGAATTATTAAAACAACACTCTGGCGTGTTTACCCACAGCAACACAAGAGGGACAAATCTTTGAACTGCGGAACACAGCCAACTCTGGAGACGTGATTACATTCATCAGTGTTTGTGTGTGTGTGTGTTGTGCGTGTGTGTGTGGTGTGTGTGTGTGCCAAGCAACAAATAGGCCGCCATACATCCATATGATCTATAAAAATATATATTAAAATGCAATGTGTCACTTTCAACCCCTCCTGGTCATCCTTTTTGGCATGCTTTTTTCACTTAAGGCCAACAGGCATCTTTACTCTCTATCTCTCGCTCTCTCTCACTCTAGACAACGAACCACACACACACACACACACACACACACACACACACACATAGGCCATACATAGTGTCATTTATGATAGCATGATGTTAGCTCTTAAATTAGTTCTTAAGTGCCAGTGATTTGTCCTATATGTTGGTGGTCCTTGACACATCCATGCACACGGGGTGTTGGGCAGCTCAAGGAGAACCCCCCCCCCCCCAATATCAACCTTCTGCCTCCTTCAGACCCGCATGTACTGTATGCGGCCGTAATATCCTCGGAATGATGCATTTACTTCTCAATCCTCAGCACGGAGACTTCGCTTACCGTTCCAATGGCTCCGTTTAATTGTGTTGGAGCGACCCAGTAGCAATTCCCATGTTCACAACACAATGTATATGCTAACACCCCGGGCTACGCTAACCTCAGCTCTTCTGGGATCTGCCTGAGCCGGTCAATTAGACGTGTGGATATATTTTTTAAAAACCTTCTTTTTTTTTTTACGTTCGTGGAAGAATTTTGTAACCCAGGGTCACTAAAGTATCTGTTTATTAGAAATGTAGTATAGTAATTGACTAAAGATCTGTTTATTAGGAATTAGGGCTGTCAAAGTTAAAGTTGACGCCATTAACGCAATTACGTAGTTTGACCTTTTGATTCGTTTATCACCGAAGTACTTCAAGCAAGGACGTGTTGTTGTTTAGGACATTGGTGGACATCACAGATGTTGCGCCAAGGATGCGCAATGACGGGGTCTGTTAATTCACGGTTCTGATGGGGGGGGGGTGCTCTGTTAATTCGGAGCAACCCTACGAATTAACTAGATCAGACTATGAAAATGTTATTGCCCTGGCAGTGGCTACAAATATTTTTTGGTTTTATATTGGATTTTTTTATTGTAATAAAAAATACATTTGGATCCTGCTTATATTTTCCATTCATATGGCTACAACACAATACACTGCTTTTCACTTGGAAAATCATTCAAGTTTGAGCCAATAAAAAAACGTGGGATTAATCGCGATTAATCGCGATTAACTACACAAAATCATCCGATTAATCGCGATTAATAATTGTAATCGTTTGACAGCCCTACTAGGAATATAATATACTAAATATATAATTATTGAGGAAAGTTTAGCCAAGTTAAGTTTAGCCAATAAGGGCGGTTGTCCCGCCTCTTGCATTCCCTGGAATGTGATTCGTCCGCGCGGGTTTTTTTCTCTTCTGCCACCGATTAGACTGGTCGTGTACGAGAGGATCGGCTAGTAGCCAAAACGAGAGCTTTATAGCTTAAAAGAGATGTTTATGAGACATAAGTGAGAGAGTTCACTTTGAATTCACGAATTAATGTGATGTGGACGATGTTATGAAGTGTTGTCAACGAACTTACCAGAGCTGTAAACCGGAGCTAGCTACGTTGCTACTAGCTAGCTAGTCACAGAGCGCGGGAGACCCGTGAACGTGAAGATCTCACGTGTGAATGAAAGAGGATTCTTGGTGAGTTTACACCGTCTAGCTAACAATGCTAAGTAGCTCATCTAATGCAAGGTCCCATGGTTGAATGAATGAAAGACATGAGCAGTTAATGGAAGGTACAATGTAATCATTTATTTTGTATGAAGTCAAGAAAAGGACATTGTGATGTGTATTGATTTGAATGGGAGAGAATGCACTTGAACTGTTAGTAATTGCTTGCCTGGCTTTGTGGGTTCAAGGCCAGGTCTTCTTTTCCTGCTGTGGATTGAACTGCCTCAAGAACATAGGATTCTTCAGCCCGGCTTACGTCTGATCAGGGAGGAGTGTGGTCTGGAGACTGGAGTGGCGAGACCAGCCCTAGAATCGAAGTGAGAGGAAGAGAGAGAGCTTGGGTGTCCCTTCTCTACTAAGTGGTAGGACAATAACTTCATGAGTGGAATATCATGTCATTTAATAGGGAGAAGTGCAGCAGCTAGCATACCTTGTGATTGACACAGTACATTTGGCTCCGGGCTACTGGTCCATCGCTCAGGTCCGCTGCTGGTGCATCACAACTTTGCACGCCTCCCACACAGAAATTCCAGAAGGAAAAAAAAAAAGTTTGCAAAGGTCAGCAGAAAAAAAACTTTCTTCAGAGCAGTTGGATTTTATATAAATGTCCTTTTGAGGGCACAGGGCTAGAGCTCTGGTTTTAATGTATAGGTTTATGGCTGGTGTAACTGATCACTACAGGCTGACGTCGGCACACCACATCACAAATGCGTATTAATCTGGAACCTCTCAGTTCTATTTCGATTCCCACGTTATTAATGGCCGCAGAACAAAATGGACAGACCTACAACTCATCAAAGCCACAAAACGTGTTGGTAAATTAAACATTTACCAGATCCTGTTGGAAGTACAGCAAACCCTTTCTTATCATTCTTATCTTATCATCTTTCTTATCAACAAAGGCTTTAAGGGCAATTGTTTCTTCTTTACAATCCAGTTAGTTTAATGCGGTTGCGATAGCGGGTCTCAACAGACCGTTCCGCATCAGTGGCAGTGGCTCGGTTGTATACAGAATGCCTCAACGGAACTCCTCCGTACAGCCGTCATATCAAACTCAGCCCGTATTAGATCAACATTTGTGATTGGCCCAACCCGGACCAGGTCGGCTGGAATTTGCCAGAGCGAATAAAACCTGAGCTCACAGATTTGTCTGGTTCCCAGGGTAGCATATTTTAATGTATCAGCCAATTTACACACATTGGAGACGATCGGAGCTTCACAACTGATGCTGTCAAAGTGAAGCATTTAGTTTTTTTCACTGAAAAGAGTCAACTGCACTCCAGATGAGATTTCCCCGACTTGTGTACGATACACAAATGCCCCTCTTTGCTGTGGGTAAGCAGTCAAGTGCTTCGTGGATGTCAACAAGTACGCTCATCAAAAAAGAAATTATTCTCAATTTGGATTCTCAGAATTGCAGCTGCTGCGATGTGTCAACACATTGATGATAGATCATTTGTTATTACCGAGTTATTGAACCTTCCATACCAACTGCAATACAAAGACACCGTCCGCTGCTGTTGTTTACGGACAATAACGTAGGCAATTGTCAGCATACTTAGTCCAAACATGCCACTGAAAACCAGGTCACATTCAAGGGATATTATCTAAACCAAGGCATTATGGGAAAACACAGATCGATACACAAGGCCAGGTAAAATACAAAGGAGCCCAAAGCAATGTGGAAAAAAAGGTTTGCAATTTAACCGTCACCATCCACGTGTCTACGTACTCCCAGTGTCTCTTATCTGTACTATTGATTATTTTTCTCTACCTTTCTGGACTTTATGTGTACGTGTGTGTGTGTGTGTGTGTGTGTGTGTGTGTGTGTGTGTGTGTGTGTGTGTGTGTGGTGTGTGTGTGTGTGTGTGTGTGTGTGTGTGTGTGTGTGTGTGTGTGTGTGTGTGTTTCCGGCTTTCGTGTCTTTATTTGTGTTGAAATCCAGTCCTTGAGAAATGTAGAGAAAGCTTAAATAAGGCATGGACCCTGTCGCCGTGGCCCAAGGTAAACACGGTTGATATCCTCCCCCAATTGATTTGTTTGTGTTCGTTGATTGAGATGAGAGATTCTATCAAATTATGAAAAAGCAGACTCCATAATTACATCTGAAAATATTTCCCCGTGGAAATCTCCGAGCGGGGTTGAAGGAAATAGGAGAGAGAGAGAGATAGAGAGAGATGAGAGATGTATAGGATTCAGCTATTTGTATTTGTTCTGTCTACTTAATAGACACACAGTGCATTGGCCCACGCTCTCCAATCATGCCGGCAGATTGGCTAGGATTTGGTTTTATAAAGGGCGGTTTACCGTCGAGCCGGCAGCATTTGTATTCTCCATCAAAGACCGCTTACAGCAACCCACGTCTTGTCATCCAGAAGAAAGGCTATAGTCGTTTAGAATGTGGGTCAAAGGGTTAACGTTTTTCATGCCGAGGCCAACGATCGGTTGTTGCCCAGGTCATCGCTTTTTGCTGTTTTCTAGCATTTGACACGATGACAGGTGACATGCAGGTGAGGCTGAGAACAACAGGAGACACCGAGGTCAGCGAGTGCATCGTGTGAAGTTTTGCTGTGGATATGAAAGTGTCAAGTTGGTAGGGATTGTTAATCAAGTTAGATTACAAAGATTTAGGTCCTAAGGGAGCTCGTCTGTGCTCCGCCAGGTTCCCATCCCCAGTGTATTGCATTTAAACCCCAGGTTTAATTCATTCACTCTTCCAGGGTAGGCTTATTTGCATAGAATCTTGGAGGTTTACAATACACTACATAAAAGGTTTACTTTAATTTTATGGGCTTAAAAGTGGCATATTAATATCCCGAGGGAGCCAAAAAGTAGACATAAAAAACACATTACAAAGAGGATTGTGGAATTATTTTAGCCTTTGAAGGTGTGACATTGAATCATCACATTTTATTTGGCTATATTGAATGAGGTTCAGGCTATTAAAAAAGAATGGCGTTTTCCATGAAACCAATATCAATAGAAAAAAAACAATGACACGTATTTATTTCACCATCCATTACAAATTTGTATGCGTCAAGCCTCGCTTTGTATACAAATTTACATAATTACCCGGCCAAAACAGTTTAGTAAACATTTTCATCCCAAAATCAGTTTGAGACCAATATAATATACACAATGCACACTACCAGACTGGACTTAGACGTGAATCAGGTGCGTCTAAAATCCTTCGGAGACATCATTGCCACTCATGTGTGCAATATATTACATCAGTCACTCATCATCACCAGCCATGCCTCATTGTCATTGGCCCATGGTTGATTGTGCCTGATTATAAAAGTTGAACGGAAATTGCATTTCACCCCAGCTGACTTATAATGTTGATCGGGAAAAACAAAAAGCAAATTATGCGGGCGCATCGCCATTACAGAACATTTTCTACAGACGGACTGGGATTTATTTGTTTCTTACTTTGACGGTAAGCGTGTTGGTGTTGGAATACGTTCCTTTTTAAAAACCGGGGAAAAAAAAAAGGCTTCTGACAGGGTTGAGAGATCCACATATAGGTGAAACACAGAGGAGTTCCAGGTGAGACGCTAAGATGCAGGTGCTCAATGAGGCAGAAAAATGTGTCTCTGGGGAGCGAGAGAGAGAATGGATTGCAGACAAACAGGAAAGAGGGAAAATGCCAAACGCCAGAATGTGCGGGGAGAAAACAATTGAATACTGTGTGTTGTGTGCCTGTGTGTGTGGGGACGGGGGGGGATTGAGACAGCCACAGGGGGTCTGATGACGTTCGTGTGTGTGTGTGTGTGCGTGTGCGTGTGTGTGTGGACGGACAGAAAAAAGACGAATGGTAAAAAAAACTAAAAAAGGCGCACACACACACACACACACGCTAAGGGGTTTCACATCGGTCCAGTCGAATATGAAACCCGCGAGTCCACGCTGTGCATCGTTGTAGACCGTGTGTGTGTGTGTGGGCTATCTGTATCTGTGCCTTTAGCACGGTGCCGCGATAGCGCAGTGCCAACGCATCTACTGAAACGGGGAACATAGCTTTGGTTGTGTTTGAATGTTTGAACGTTTGAACAGTTGTTTTCTACGGTATTCCAGGTTAATAAATAAACAGAGTTGGAGGTAAAGACTCCCTGGAAGACAGCGTTCACGTTGTTCATGCAGGCAAACAGTGTCTCCAGGTCAGACGAGCTTGCTGAGGGTTTCGTCCAATCTGATTATGGCTCATTTGTAAACAGCCTCTCAAAGCCAATCGAGGATTATTTTTCCATTCCTGTTTTTCACCAGTACATACATACATACAGTATATGCCTGTAAGCACACACAAGAAAACAAATACAAAGCATTATCATAATATATGCCATCACTATATTGCCATATGGTCTGAGTATTCAGCTAGGCTAGTTGCTGTAGTATATCTTGAGGTTATTCAACAAGTGGACATAGAAACTACATCATCCACATACTAAAGGTCTCACTGTGACTGGTGCGAGTAGATGGTAGCCATGGAGACCAAACCGGACCCCAGAAGGGATCCCTCGACAAACACCGATTGGACAAGTCAGAGAGAGCAGAGAGCCAATCAGGAGAAGCTTCCCTTTTAAGGAGGAGCTCAAACTTCAGGGAAACAAAATACGATGCACACACAAGTTGCTTTAGTGTTCACCCTTGAGATTGACCTCAGGATCACTTATTCTACGAGGCATCGTGATGGATAAATAAATAAATAAAAGCACGACACGAACACTGCAAATGGCAGTGAATAAATAAATAAGCACTAAACTCAATCGCGTGGATATAGCCATAGGGGAATAGAATTGACACATATGTGAATATCATCACTAAAATATATCATATGGGCCTACATACTATACATAATATACATAATATACATATATACATAATATACATCATATACATAATATACATAGGGCCCAAGGACGTATTGTTGTTTAGGACATTGGTGGACATTACTTAGTGTGCTTAGTGTGTACATTGTAAGAGCCAGTGGAGAAACATTCCACTGCTCATCTTACTGGTATGATGTTGATGTGACATGTGACTGGTTTGGCCGATGAAGTCCCTTCATTGCACCGTTTGAATGAGCACTATCAATTGTACACATTCATGAAATATGACCTTTCACATGACAAATATTATTTCTGTGGAAAATAATAAAATACTTTTTAGGCTGCAACTCCCTACTCAATGACAATAATTCAGTAATTACATAGACCCACGAAAATATTTTTGTGAAACACTAATTAAATGTATTTTAATAAATACAAAGAATAGGGCTATGATTCTTTTGTGCTTTTCATACAGACTACAACATTCTCGTGTTTCCATTAAGAGCAAACTTACAGGAGGCTGGAACAGGGGCCTCTTTACAAAACATCGCAGAATTGGCTTGTTTCGGGAACAAAGCCTTCCCACACAGTGGGCCTCCTCTGAATATTAATGCCACAATAACCTCATAGCCTACTTCTTAGTAAGACACATGTTTCTCCTTACAAAGATAACCATCTCAGCGCTGTTGCAGCTCAGTCTCTTTGTGAGACGCGGAGCTGAGCAGCCGCTAGCTGCGAGGAACACATAGCTATTCACACACCATTTTGTGCCACCGCCGGTGATTATTTCTCCGGTAATCCAGTGTGGTTTTCTGGTCCCCATTGCCTCCAGAATCTCCTCAAACATGTCAATGCTCTGCCCCCCACGCCCCCTTGCCCTTTGTTTCTGTGGGTGATCAGTTCTCTCTCTCTCTCTCATTCTGAGGGCATGTCCATCAGTCCAGCGCATCAAGTTGTGCTTGTGTGGGTGTTGTTTAAAATCCCAGTAGCTGTGCTTATACGTCGCTGTGGCCAGTGAGGTTGCGATGCAGCAAATGGAAAGTGTTTTTCTGTTTTGTGTCCAGCCCCTGTAATGATGCGGCCTTTGCTGTTTTAACACCATCGCCTGCGTAAGCTTGGTTGTGTAAAAGATGTCTCGGGGCTCCCACTGAGGGGATCCCGTCAGCGGCTGACGACTCTGATGAGCTGACTCAGGGTGTTCCATCAGCGCCGGCTGCCGACTAAATTGCCGACCGCTCGCTCCTCGTCGGCCGGCTGCTTTTACGTCTGAGATCATATCGATAAGACTGCAATTCTGGAGCGGGATAAACTCGTCCAGTTAGCCCGCGATCATAACAAGGCAGTTGATTTGTCGTCTATTTAGTACGGTGGCCCTGAATTCACAGCAACAAATGGGAACACATAACAACAAATCAAAACACACAACGGCATATAGGAAATCACGATGACAAATAGGGAATCTCAATGGCAAAGCTCAAAACACAACAACAAATCAGAAAACACAATCACAAATCACAATGCACAACACACACCAGAAAGGCTTTTGGAAGTTAGGTGATGTAGTACTAAGACAATGGACCTCATTCTCGAACGCAGTTAAGAAAAAGTTAAGAAGAAATTTCTTCTTAACTCCACTTACGAAGTTCCTGCGACAATTCTGGCATTCATGAATGGTTTCTCATCTGGGATTCATTCTTAGCTAAGAACAGGATTTAAGAACACGGAAAAGCAGTTGTAGATAGACATATTTGGAGTGCGCCCATGTTCTTAAGGGCTGAATTTGTGAGAAATCATTGGTGATTGCGTTCACATCAATTCTACAGACATCCTCGGATTTAAATAATTATAATAATAATAAATACGAGAATATTTGTATCATTAACAATTACGTTTCACATGTATAGTCATGATTCTACGAGGCATCGTGATGTCCTAAAATAAATAAAAGCACGACACGAACACTGCAAATGGCAGTGAATAAATAAATAAGCACTAAACTGAATCGCGTGGATATAGCCATAGGGGAATAGAATTGACACATCTACATTCTGTGAATGAAC
This sequence comes from Coryphaenoides rupestris, assembly GCA_002895965.2. Lineage (NCBI taxonomy): Eukaryota > Metazoa > Chordata > Actinopteri > Gadiformes > Macrouridae > Coryphaenoides > Coryphaenoides rupestris. The sequence continues at coordinate 14,359 of PIJE02003806.1, read as the reverse complement.
ATGTGAATATCCATAACTAAAATATATCATATGGGCCTACATAATATACATAATATACATCATATACATACTATACATACTATACATCATATACATCATATACATAGGGCCCAAGGACGTATTGTTGTTTAGGACATTGGTGGACATCACAGATATTGCGCCAAGGATGCGCAATTACGCTCCCGTGAGGCGCGCGTCGGGCTCCGAGTCAGCGTTAATTCGCGGTTCTGATGGGGGGGGGGGATATCGCTGGATATTGGTGGGGACATGTCCCCAGCACCCCCCCCGGTGGGGACATGTCCCCAGCGTCCCCACTACATTCTACGCCCATGATAGGCCCTATCAAGATCCACAAGTAGCCTACTCATGTATTTACTCAACTGTACAATTGAATCTGCTCTCAGCCGTCTTGTTCTCTATTGTTATTTTTCATTGTTGGTTCTATTTTCTTGACCTTGCTTAGTGTGTACATTGTAAGAGCCAGTGGAGAAACATTCCACTGCTCATCTTACTGGTATGATGTTGCATGTGACATGTGACTGGTTTGGCCGGTGCACCATCGGTATTCACTGTTCGCTTTGGCATGATTCTGTGTGCACACGGTCCTGTTGTTGCCCTTATAAGGAGCTGGCGGGGCGTGTCTGTATGCTAATTCAGGTGTACGAGCACGCGCGTTCCATTTAAGAATCAGTGGCATTCCTCATCGGGGGAGAACACTTTGGCGGTTTAAGAACACATTTAAGAACACATTTGAGAACACATTTCCCCGTGTTCATGAATCCCGCGGGCAGATTTCTTAAGGTTGTTCTTACGAAGATCAGACCACCACTTGGTTAGGTTGATGCAACAAAACATCTTGGTTAGGTTAAGGCAAAACAAGTCCTTGGTTAGAGTGAGGCAACAAAATGACTTGGTTAAGTTCAGGCAGAAAGAGCCTTCTGGCTGAAAGGGTTAGGGGTTAGGCTAGGCCTGGCTGGGAATGAAAAACCTTAACTACTATATCCTGCCCCCTGATATAATTATGCAGTTATTGATGATTTTATGAAATGAGTGATTCGATATGGATTGGTTTTAAAAGTTAACAATGATAATGAGAAAAAAGAGACGGTCAGTTAAACATTGATTGTCGATTGAGATAACCATGTTCATTTGTGTTGTTTTGATCTGCATGTGTTCTTAAACACACAAAGAATTACATTGGCAGCGAAAACATTTCTATTCACTGCAGAATCATTTAGCTGGCAACATTTTTCATCTGGCTAGCTGCTAAAAAATTGTGGAACACACTGTGACTTCTCTTGTCAGTTGTTCAAATGGGAAGAGAAGTGTGATAAAGTTTTCAATTAATCCCCACTGGTGTGCAGTGAGGGTTGCGGGGAGGTCGTAGTCTGCGGCATTGTAGCAAGTGTAAGCTTTTGTTCCGGAAGGCCTTCCAGCATGTAGAATGCACTATTCCACCGGATGGCAAAATCAGCCTTTCTAGTTTCTAGCCAATCTAGCCTTTTTGGTTTCATACCCAACTGTATCCGCACAGCCTCAGAAAACGAAAATGTTCCTCATGACTTCACGGTCACAATCTGACAATCTCCTATTCAATACAGCACGACGTTCATTTTGTAAATCGTGGTCCTATTTAGAGTGAAATAAACAATAAAGCATGGTATGCTTTAGGACCTGGCTAGCTACCTATCCATCAAGATAGAATGCATATCTATGATGCATTTAAATAGCTGTGAACTTGTTTTTGGACGTTGTCCGACAGCCAATTGTTACATATTGGTCACCTAAAATGTTTTGTTCCGCATACGCTTGCACGTCCCCACTTCTCGTCACTTCTGTCCACTGATTGCCAAAAACCAAGATCGTAACGGTCAAACCCCAAACTCAAGGCTTCAAAATGTCCACAAAACAATGGGTGATTTCTATGATTGCAGATGTGAGTCGGCGAGGCATGAGTGTTTCAAAGTGTCTGAGTATCTGTGGGCCTAATATATCCGAAATGCTGCGCGGGCTCAGAACTGCAGCTGCGGGGTGTGTGCCATGCGCCCGAAAACCAGTCAGACGGCGACATGTCGTAACTTTTGCCATATTTCTGCCGTCATCGCTCATGACAGCGTGCACTTTGGATGCTTCAAACACGTTCCCCAATGCCTCTGAGAGAGCAGATACAGAGCGGGTGCGTGTGAACTCCTGGGAGTATAACATTTATCAAGTTAAAATTCGTTGTCGAGCCACTGTGCCGCGAGGCTAAGCATAGCTCACAGGGCTAACGTCTGAACTCCATATATCAGTTGGGAAAACTGATGGCAGGGATGTCACAAGCCAGTAGCTCATGAATGTGTGCGGACAAGACATTGTACGTCTCGGCGAGACAGACGTCGTGCGAAATGACGACGGGCAGGGCGGCGTAGCCGGGCTCCCACACACTCCATCAGACTCCAGAACCCAACATCCTCCACAAGGGAGAAAAGCTTGGCCATCTAACGCTCTGAAATCCATCAGCTTGCTTGTGGTCCCTTCAGCCAAGATGACTGATGAGATTTGATGGGTTAAAAGTCCTGCTTGTCGTACCTCCTCTAGAAATGTCACTGGAACATGTCTTTCAAACGACGTGTCATTGGACTTTGTCAAAGACCGTGAGCTACTCTTGTGCGGCGACATTTTCTTTCACTTTTATTTGAAGACCAAGCACACGTGGGCACGCCGCGTATCGCCGTCGCCCTCTGATGTAATGTTGTTGTCCGAGTCAGACCACAAATAACCAACACAACATTTAGCCAGCCGATGCCAATTCACGGCCGATAAATCGGTGCATCACAGTGTTGAATCAAATAAGGACATTTTTGATCGCGTTTTAGTTTAGGGCAAGTTACTTTGGAATTTGTGTAGAAATATTGACCGACCGATACCTCGATAGAGAGCCATCAGTAGTCACCTCTATAGTCTCCCTATATACTGCTAGGCACGGTATATAGGGACATTCAGAACGTTTCTAACTCGGAAAAACGACATTGAGCCTGCATAAGCTGCAATTGAGATGTGTGGGTGGTCATTATTTTAAAAAATTGTCAAACGCGTGGGGAACTCCGCCTACCCGGGCCAGCTATTCAACTTTGGCGAACAAACCTTATTTTGTCCAGCCTCTCGACAACAATGCAGGACTGCAGGACCTCGCGACTGCAGGACTGCGGGACTGCGAAGGCTTTTGACTATTTAATGACATATCCTGTTCCAAAATGTTGCCAATGCTCTTGCATCTCACACAATGAATCCAACACTCGACTACTTTTTGGTAGTTGTCGACGACTAAAACGCTGCAGCCGTGAATGAATAGACACACACTGAGACTAGCACACACACACACACACACAGGCTAGTGGGGCCCATCACTGCTAAGTGCTTATGGCATTGAATGCTTTATAAATAATGCAGAGTAGAAAACACCAGAGTCCCTCTACTCCAGTTCAAACGAGAGAGAAGCCATTAAAAGTCGTCTTCAACACTTCCTCATGAAGTCTGATTAAAGATGGAGAATATGAAACACAACTCTAAAGCTACAGGTGGAACCTCACTGTTTTAGTGGGATTGTTTAGCAAGGGGTCAGTGTGTGTGTGTGTGTGTGTGTGTGTGTGTGTGTGTGTGTGTGTGTGTGTGTGTGTGTGTGTGTGGTGTGTGTGTGTGTGTGTGTGTGTGTGTGTGTGT
>PIJE02003805.1:0-12500 GCA_002895965.2 Coryphaenoides rupestris | reverse complement strand
AATTTGCCGGTATAAAAACCAGTGGAAACGCCTACAATTCGGAAAAAGGTGGAAAAGTCGTTAAAAGGTAAATGCAACAACGTACAACGGAAACCGATTTGGTTATTAAATGCAAATTAACAGAAATCGGGTTACGTCCCTCAAAACTTTCCTTTTAACACGTGTATGTCTATGTGCGTGTGTGTGTGCGTGTGTGTGTGTGTGTGTGTGTGTGTGTGTGTGTGTGTGTGTGTGTGCACCAGGCAGGTGAGGAGATGTTGGAAATCTATGGAGTCAGTGTCCGCTGCCAGACAACGGGGGAGAATAGAATTGGAATAAAACCCCATACACTGTACGTGTGGACAAGTCTAATTCCCCACTTGCATATGCTTGCTGCTTTTATCACTCATGGATGTATAATAACCAGTTATAACCAGTTATCGTGACGATGTTGATGGCAGGAACGCGGCTAGTGGTCCTAGAACGGTAAAGAAAGCACGGAGGCGTAGATATGCTGCACCCCAGAGCTTCCCGGGGGTTTCTGCCAGAAAATGACGAGAGAGAGAGAGAGAGAGAGAGAGAGAGAGACAACGAGAGAAAGAGCCAGAGAGAGAGGCACCCACAGGGAGGAAACATATAAGGCTTGTTTTGGGTGCCCTGATGTGCCCTTAATGTTAAGCGGTATCCATATGCTACCTAGCAAGAGGCTCCTGGGAGACGGTATTTTAAGACATTTCTCTCAACCATTCAATTTGGAGTGTTTGTGTGTCGACACAATGCGTTTGCATATGTATGCCTCTACATACCTTAAGTATATTGGGTTGTTGTCCCAAAAGTGTACTATTCTACTCCTGTACTACTGTACTTAACATGGCGCAACACACACCTTCGTAGATGAAGCTGTATATGGAACTCTGGGAAAAAAATCTATAGAGTTATCCACCAATTCCAAACGTCTCCAGGAGGAATACACTGCCTTGCCCCCAAACTAACTGATCCCACGTCACAATACAAGTCTCTCCATTTTAAACCTCAACTTAAAACTTGCCGTCCTGTACACCTTGTGACTGGTCGTTTGAAAGGTGCTATACGTAACAATGACACCCAGTGTTTGAAATGGGTACTGCAGTCCAAATGCAGCGCATTGGTGAGCGTTGTCTCCGGCTCCTCCTCCTCCTCCTCAGACTCAAAGCTCATGCGGGTTGCCAACTTGAGGACACAATCCTACACTGTAAGTTGATCAGCTAATGTATACATTTGCAATGTATGTATTGCTTTCAAATGATTAACTACCTCAGGTGGATTATTTATAATACGATTAATGTGAGCTAGATGCATTGCTGCCAATGTTTACACTAAAATGTGTGGTTTACTGTGTATCTATATACTGTACATATATTTTTTTTTATCTTGGGTAGAATTTGTGACAATCTCAGTTGATCCTGTTTGTGTGCTTTGAATCCATGGCTGCAGCATGCTGTGTTTGTGTGCCAATTTGTTTCATATCTGGCAACCCGGGGCACTCAGAGCAATGAATCACACGGACCGAAACATCGACATCAACGGACGCTCCGGCCTGCCGTGGATATTTTAAAGGAGTACATACTGGCTTTAGCGTTGCCAGTATTTTGACTTGACATGTTTCCTAAATCTCTGATGTTTCCTTAAAGGTTTAATTAAAACCTTTTTTTCTGGAGATTATTGTAAATAAAACACCCACATGATTGTAAATGGATCATTAAAAAAATCTTTGTTTATCTGTGTGTTAGATGTCTGAGGTTTGGTTCCCAGTTCTACAAATCTTGTGAGCCAATAGCATACAGCAGTTGGTGTCACATGGTCACATCTCGGCCATCAAGAATGGGGGGGGGGGGGGGGAGTGCGCACTAGTGTCTGAATGTTGCCAATGTTCGAAAAAAGTGTTCAATTGTGCCTTCAATCTCTGACGTCATTTTATGAGTCAGTACAGTACCTTTGTTCCATAAAGCACCTCTAAGTGTGCACAGTGGATTAAAATGAGTATGGGACAGATTGGGCCTGGAGAGCGGGGCTGGTGGTGGTGGTGGTGGTGGTGTGTGGTGGTGGTGGTGGGGGGAGGGTCATGTGTCATATTTCCCACCGTGAGTCTCCAGTGGACTCATGCTTGTTTGTCACTTCAAATATACTACCCTCTTTTGCACTCGGTTTCATTGTATAATATGGAAAAGCCCCCAAAAAAATATGCGTTTTGGGAACAGGCTGTTGTTGGCCATTGAGTTGAAAGGCTTGGAAGCTGCCTGATAGCCCGAGGCAGGGCATTGTGTTTCGTCCTTGTCCCGTGTGTTTATGTTGCGGTCGGTCCCTATGCGGTGAAGAAGCCATTCAGGCCACGCCGTCTCTTTGACTTTCACAGAGCCCCGGCTACACCCTCCACATGTTAATGTAATCACATTAGCTCAGAGGGGGAAAAAGCTATTGTCATACGCTGTCAAAAGCGTAATGAAAATGATAGCGGGGGCTTTATATCAGTAATAAGGAAAATATGGCCTTGCATAAGAGCAGGGCAGGGGGAAAAGCTCATACGCCGGACCTAATTTCACGCAATCAACAAAGCCACTTTGTGTCAAACCTTTCACTGCATTTAAATCCTCTTTGAAAAGAGCCACGGGCCTTCAAATCAAGTCTTGGACAAGCCTCACACAGAAGTGCACAATTTCATTTCACACTGAATGGAATTAGCCAGTGAACCAACCTTACAAAGTGGCTTTAAAAGATTTTAGTTCCACTCTGAAGCACTCAGCGTGCCGTGTGGTGACGACCACGATGTGGAGGTCTGCTAGACTGTGTGTGTGTGTGTGTGTGTGTGTGTGTGTGTGTGTGTGTGTGTGTGTGTGTGTGTGTGTGTGTGTGTGTGTGTGTGTGTGTGTGTGTGTGTGTGTGTGTATGGTGTGTGTGTGTGTGTAGTGTGTTGTGTGTGTGTGTGTATGGTGTGTGTGTGTGTGTGTTTGGTCTTTGTGTGTGGTCATGTGTGTGTGTCTTGTGTGTGTGTGGGTGTGTGTGTCTCAGTGTGTAAAAAAGACGAGAGAGAGAGAGAGAGAGAGAGAGAGAGGGAGAGAGAGAGAGATGAAGAAATGTACTCATAAAGGTCACGACTAAAATGTCCTTTTACTTTAGTAGATTGTCCAGCGGTGCTCCAGCTCAGGCCTGGCCTTTAATACCAATTCCTCCGTTTAAACTTTGTATCAACGCTCTGTCCTCTCACCACTGCTGACAGCGCATCTTCTATCTTACTTAATCCCATTCTCCTTTGATATATACTGTATATATACTGTATCTGCACAGATATATATATATATATATATATATATATATATATATATATCTGCACAGAGAGAGTGGGAGAGAAGAGAACAATATGCTTGTGTGTGTTTTGGAGTGTTTTGCTAATTAAGCATAAAGGTGATGTGTAGGTAAAATTTAAGAGCTATTATTTGAGTGTAATGAGTAATAAATAGCCAGCCATCAGTGAATCGCGCTGTGAGGGTATCTGGTGGGAGTTGACTGCGCCTGCCTCTGGGAGAGCCACTTCATAGTTTAGACCACTCCCATTCCTATGCTTTTCTGACCAATCAGGCCATCTCTTCCCTGATTGGTCCGGGGAATTCATCTTGCAGGGGAGGGACGAGAGGGGGAGGGGACTTTTTTGGCACATTATTCGACTTGCAAGTGACGTCAAAGCCAATTTGGATAATGAAAAAGTCGGCCATGTTGGTGGATATACAAAGCGCTAGTAGCTATGAGACACAGGAGTCACTCTGTCAGTTTGTCCTTGTACAGCGGCCCTTTCAGCCATGTCTTTGTGCTGTGTATGGTTGTGGTCACAATAGCACGAGTGAGTGTGGCTTAGTTCAATTTCATCGAATTCCGTCTATAATCCGGAATCAAGGCAAACAAACTGTGCTACTTGGAGAAGACAAGCATGGCTCAATAATATGAACAGAGCAGACTCTGATCTTACTGAGCAGAAGATCAAAACAACTCGTGTTTGGAGTGATCATTTTATCACAGGTATCAGGCTCGGCAACAGCTGCTAAATGCAGCTTATCCTCCGGGAAATCAGATTGTGTTCAGTTATATTGGTCGAAACCTTTTCCTTGTCTTGACTTTTGCCTTCACTGGACCGCTCATATTATCGTAATGTTGTGAAAATCTCTGACTTCTCTGAGCTCAGGAAAAAATATGATTTCTCAGTATATATAATATACAGTTGTGGTCAAAAGTTGACATATGTCATGGCAGTCCAGAGTTTCCAATAATTTCTACAACTCTTATTTTTCTGTGATAGAGTGATTGGAGCACATACTTCTTTGTCACAAAAAACATTCATGAAGTTTGGTTCTTTTATGAATTTATTATGGGTCTACTGAAAATGTGACCAAATCTGCTGGGTCAAAAATATACATACAGCAACATGAATTATCAATTTAGGTGATGTAGAAAGTTGTGTCAATCAAATTATCTTTGTGGCCTCTTAACTTCTTATGAGTGATTATGATTGACTACAGCTGGTGACTTCTCTGAGCCCATTTAAATATGACTCATTTAATACAATCATTAGACTCAGACACAAACACTACAATGGGAAAGTCAAAGGAGCTCAGCACGGATCTGAAAAAGCGGATCATTGACTTGAACAAGTCAGGAAAGTCACTTGGAGCAATTTCAAAGAAGCTACAGGTCCCGAGATCAACTGTGCAAACAATTGTTAGTAAATATAAAGTGCATGGCACAGTTGTGTCACTGCCATCAGAGCAACAACGAGTCGATAAACACGCAAGCTATGCTGCTGAGAGAAAATTGGTCAGGATGGTCAAGAGTCAACCGAGAACCACCAAAAAGCAGGTCTGCAATGAATTAGAAGCTGCTGGAACACAGGTGTCAGTGTCCACAGTCAAGCGTGTTTTACATCGCCATGGGCTGAGAGGCTGCCGTTGCAAGAAGGGAAGCCCTTGCTCCAGAAGCGGCACCTTAAGGCTCGACTGAAGTTTGCTGCTGATCACATGGACAAAGAAAAGCCTTCTGGAGGAAGGGTTCCTGTGGTCAATGAAACAAAAATGGAGCTCTTTGGCCACAATGACCAGAAATATGTTTGGAGGAGAGAAGTGAGGCCTTTAACCCCCAAGAACACATGCCTACCGTCAAGCATGGTGGTGTAGTATTATGCTCTGGGCCTGTTTGCTGCCAATGGAACTGTGGCTTTACAGAAAGTAAATGGAATAATGAAGAAGAGGATTACCTCCAAATTCTTCAGGAGAACCTAAAATCATCAGCCAGAAGGTTGGGTCTTGGTGCAGTTGGGTGTTCCAACAGGACAATACGCCAAACACACATCAAAAGTGGTAAAGGAATGGCTAAATCAGGCTAGAATTAAGGTTTTAGAATGGCCTTCCCAAAGTCCTGACTTAAACCCATCGAGAACATGTGACAGTTGCTGAAGAAACAAGTCCATGTCAGAAAGCCAACAAATTTAGCTGAACTGCACCGATTCGTCAAGAGGAGTGGTCAAGATTCAACCAGAAGCTTGTGGATTGGAGACCATAAAGGCCCCTAACCCTAACTTGAGGTAAATGGCCAAGCGGACATGTAACCAAAATATTAGCATTGCTGGATGTATATTTTTGACCCAGCAGATTTGGTCACATTGTCAGACCCATAATAAATTCATAAAAGAACCAAACTACAAGAATGTTTTTGTGACAAAGAAGTATGTGCTCCAATCACTCTATCACAGAAAAATAAGAGTTGTAGAAATTATTGGAAACTCTGGACTGCCATGACATACATGTTCTTTACAAGTGTATGTAAACTTTTGACCACAACTGTACATACTGTACGTATGTAACGAGCAGGATTTGCAAACATGTTAACAGTCCTAGCACTGAGTCACATACAAGTACATACATAGCAACAGAGTCTGTCTAGCGGTGCTACAGGTATAGCTGCTCAACACCGTGTGCAGGAATCTAACCAGCATCCCTTCAGCTACCGGGGGGGCTCCATTCATCTATATACATTAAAAAAGGGAATCCATTATGAATTGCAATCCGCCACAGAGTTATTGCACCCAAACCACACTTTGTCTCTCCCTGTAAACACCCACGATTGTCCATAAATAGCCCGTAATGACCCGTCCCTAATTAATATTGATACCCATATATATCCCCATTGGACCTGTCGTTATGCTGTTTATTAGACGCTATATAACGCGCAGTGTGTGCCGGTCAGCGTTTCTGCAGACCTCCATAGATTTTCCCCCCCCAACCCCCCTGTCCACTTTGGTTTTTATGAATCCCAAATTGAATGTCGCGGAGGCCGTGTTCTTTAGCACATTAGGATGTAGAAAGGTATTAGGTCGGGTACGTACTGAGGCCCTCAGGAGACCCGGCCCCTGGGCTGACTAAGCCGGCAGCAGCAGCAGCAGTGGTGGTGTAGCTGTGATGGGGGAGACTACATTGTTGCCTCTGCAGGGGGGGGGTTGGCGGGGGGGAGGGGGGGGAGGCTGCAGGCATTCTGGAGAAAAGTGATTGATGATCTGTTTTGACATACGGGCCGTTTTAGATCGCTCCGCCAACTTGCCGTCGCGGCGCTGCTAAGGACAGTAGTAGACCACAACAAAGATGGTTTCCTTTTCCCTTAGCGCTCTCTCTCTCTCTCTCTCTCTCTCTCTCTCTCTCTCTAAGTACATTGATGAAGAGAAATGAGAGGCAGAGGGAGAGGAGAAGAGACAGAGAGAGAGAGAGAGAGAGAGAGAGAGAGAGAGGCAGAAAGAGAGGGAGGGAGGGAGAGAGACAGAGAGACAGCGAGACAGCGAGACACTGCAGCGAGACACTGCACCACAATACCTGATGCTGCAGGTGAGATGGAGACAGGCTCTGCGTGTCTCTCTCTCTCTCTCTCTCTCTCTCTCTCTCTCTCGCTCTCTCAGAATCAGAATCAGTTCTATTAGTATTTACCAGCTTTATATCATCCTCTCTCTTTCTCTTTCTTTATTTTCTTTCTCTTTTTCCCAGTGGTTCTGTCCCCCTCTCTCTCTGTTTTGTCCCCTACTTGTCTCTCTCCATCATATAAACACACTCAAAATGCAACACACACACACACACACACACACACACACACACACACACACACACACACACATACAGGTCCACATATTTATTCCCCTGCACTATTTTTCCTGACTTCCCACCACACAGCCTTGCCGGTGTCACCGGGAGTTGTGGCGGCGGCGGCGGTCGTGTGATCCATGCGTTCTGCTCCGACGCCGGAGCGCTGAGGCAGCAGAAATCACACGCGGCGGCGGCAGTATTTACACATCAGTCATACGCACATCCCAGCCCAGGCTGCACGCGCACCGGGCCGTCAGTCACCACTGCTCCCACACACACACACACACACACACACACACACACACACACACACACACACACATAGACACACACACACACACACACACACACACACACACACACACACACACACACACACACACACACACACACACACACACACACACACACACACACACACCTGCACCACACACACACACACACACACACACACACACACACACACACACACACACATCTATAGAAACACACACACACACACACATCTATAAACACAGACATCTACACACACACGCACACACACACACACACACACACACGCCAGATCAACCCCTGTCCTTGAACCCACACCTTCAGAGACACACACACACACACACACACACACACACACACACACAACCACACGTGCCAGATCAACTCCCTCCTGGCTGGACTCCCGGCCTCCGCAATCAAACCTTTGCAGCGTATCCAGAACGCTGCAGCACACCAACCCCAATGTTTTCCCATGTGACCCTCCTCTACTGTGACCTCTATTGGCCACAGCCTGTAATCGCGCGCATCAGATTCAAGACACTGGTACTACAAGGCCTACAAGGCTCCCAGCGGAACTGCCCCCACCTACCTCCAAGCATTAGTCAGGCCCCAGAAGCCCCTCGCCCCAGCCTGAGCCTTCCTCTCAGCTACGTCAGCTGGCCGACTGCTACCACCATCGCTAAGAGCAGGCAAACGTCGCTCTGCCATGTCCCAACTCTTCTCTGTTTTGGTGCCAAATTGGTGGAACGATCTCTCGGCCGAGTCAAGACTCACCTGCTCAGAGTTCACCTGGACTCTGCATAGCCTCCCTCCCTCCCTCCATTAACCCAACCAGGGTTTGAATCCCATCCCCTCCTGGAGCCCTAGCACTTGTACGTTCTTACCAGCAAGGGCAATTATGAGTGCTTGAAACTTGTTCTATTAACCTAGAAATCATGACTTGTTTGAAACGTATTATTGTTTCAACAAATGTACTTGTTGTAAGTTGCTAAAAGCATCTGTCAAATGCCCTACATGTAAATGTGAATCTACAGACACACACACACACACACACGCACACCTACAGACACACACACATACACACAATCAAACACACACACATACAGTATGTGTCCACACTCAGGAGAGAGACACGTACACGTGGATGCACATGCACATGTGACACGCACGCACGCACGCACGCACACACACACACACACACACACACATGTATATGCACACATAGATGATGACACACCACACAGACACACACACACACACACACACACACAGTTGGAAAACTATACGTGACATTTGAGAGAGGCTGTGGAAAATCACGTTATGCACGTTGCTGGCCGGCACTCACAGAACACACACGTTCCAATCCTGGATTGTAGACACGTCATGGGCAGGTGATAGAGTTCCTTCACTGGAGCTCTCTCTAGGTCACCATCACACGTACTGGATGTATTCACCCTGCTGTGTCTCAGGGGGGGGGGACCCAGAACACACATGGCTGTACGTACTGAGCTGTCATGTGCAACCGCAGTTCCCCCTGAACACACTCCACACACGGAGCAACAGTTTGGTGGAGTCGCTGATGTTAAACGTACACTGCATCGGGGAGTGTGTGTGTGTGTGTGTGTGTGTGTGTGTGTGTGTGTGTGTGTGTTAAGAGTCCATCAATACCGCCCTGGACCCTGTGGTGGTCCTTGCAACCCCTCTCTGTCTCCCCTCTCCCCTGTCTTCATCTGGTCATGTTGTAGCTGTCGCGCTCGGTCATCAAGGATCACAAAATTATGCGATTTCATTCACGCACACACAATGAGCTGCAGTTGAACACACACAAGCTCACAAGCTGTCATTTGAACACACACACACACACACACACACACACACACACACACACACACACACACACACACACACACAGGACAGTGTGCTAGGATGGAACAGATGATGCTGCCAAAGCAAGGTGTTGCTCTTGCTAACTCGGCCCAACAAGGTCAGCATTCATAACAGACTTGTGTGTGTGTGTGTGTGTGTGTGTGTGTGTGTGTGTGTGTGTGTGTGTGTGTGTGTGTGTGACCTCCCAGGGCCACCGCAAGACCGCATTTGCACATATACACCCCTCACACACACACACACACACACACACACACACCTACACACACACACACACACACACACACACATACACACACACACACACACACACACACACCGATGATGTAATTCCCGGGCCCCAGCTGGGGTGGACCCTCTTGTGCTTGTACTCTCACCGTGCGCCCTGTCAACACCCTGCCAGCACCCTGTCACTCAGGATGACCCCGCCTCACCCCCGGCCTTCACACACAGACAGCTCCACACCCGTTACAACCCTCCCCCTCCACCGCCCCCCCCCCGCCCTCTCTCCCTCACACCTGGCCATCAAGGCCGGGGGGGGTGGGCAATAACCTTGTTTGCCCGGCGTCATGGTAACAACTTGCATAATGGCTCATCTCTGTGACGGTGGGCGGTCACCACGGCGATGTAGCGAATGCGGGTCGCCTCGATTGATCCGTGTATCAGGATGTATGCGGATGAGACACATGCCAGGTGTTACATGCAAGGTAGGCGTCCATTCCCTTCAGCAGAGGCCTTGACACACACGCACGCGCACACACACACACACACACACACACTTAAGGGCTTAGTGTCAAGCACTCAAGCACTTAGAGATCACCCCAGATGCCAATGGAATAAAAATGACAATGTCACATGACATGAGCTGCCAGGCATTTGAATAGATTTGTGTGCGTGTGTGTCTGTGTGTGTGCGCTTGTTTGTGTGTGTGTGTGTGTGTGTGGTTGTGTGTGTGTGCGCTTGTCTGTGTGTGTGTGTGTGTGTGTGTCTGTGTGTGTGTGTGTGCATCTCTGTGTGTGTCAAAAATTTCCCAAGTGTTGGCATCACATCAAACGCAATCCTCACTTTTTCCCACTTTTTTACACATTTTATACCAAATATGTTTTATCCAGGAACAAAGTGTCAAGGCCCTGGAGCTGTGGGCATGGCAGGATGCAGCGCGACGGTGGGATGCAGAGCTACCGTGACCATAAACCAAAACCAGTGCCGTCTTCTCACCGGCTCGCTACGCACTCATGCGGCCGCCGCCGCCGCCGCCACCGCCGCCGCCGCCGCATGAATATTACATTCTCTCACACGAGGAACAAAATAACGGGCCGCTCTACCTGCAGACCTCTATCAAACGGAGGGGAAATTTAATATGTATTTATGTCTAACTACATTAACAGCCAAAGGAGGGCAGATGCGGTCACGCCTATGGGGATGCGTATATTTTCTCCTCAACCCTATTTTCTCTCGCATGCTCTCTCTCTCTCTCTTTCTCTCTCTGTCTCTCTCTCTCGCTCTCTCTCTCTTTCTTTCTCTCTCTCTCTCTCTCTCTCACTCTTTCTCTTTTATTGCAAATGAACTGCAGAAAAGGCTAATGAAATGCACTTGGGCTATAGCTGCAATCATTATTGGAATCTGAATACATTAGCCCCATTCACTTTGGCTCGCTCAACTATTCTTATTTTTCAGGGGGAGGAGAAGAAAGGAGAGGGGATGAAAGGAGAGGAGAGGAGGGGAGAGGAGAGAGAGAAGGAGGAGGAGAAGAGAAGAAGAAGAGGAGGGAGAGGAGGGAGGGAGAGGAGAGAGAGAGGAGAGAGGGAGGAGGAGGAGGAGGGAGGAAGGAGAGGAGAGAGGAGGAGGAGGGAGGAGGGAGGAGGAGAGGAGGAGGGAGGGAGGAGAGAGGAAGAGGAGAGGAGAGAGGAGAGGAGAGGAGAGGAGAGGAGAGGAGAGAGAGAGAGAGGAGAAGAGGGAGGGAGAGGAGGGGAGGAGAGGAGAGGAGAGGAGGGAAGGGAGGAGGAGGAGAGGAGAGAGAGGAGAGGAGGAGGAGGGGGAGAGGAGAGGAGAGAGAAGGAGAGAGGAGGAGAAGAGGAGGAGAGAGGAGGAGAGGAGGAGGAGAGGAGAGGAAGGAGAGGAGAGGAGGGCAGAGGGGAGGGGAATGATGGGTAGGGTCATAATAAAAGTTGTGCCAACTGCAAGGCGGCCATTAATTATTGAGGAGGGCAGGAGAGAGGGGGGGAGAATGCGGCTGCTGCTGCAATATTCATATGTCATATTGACTTGACTGCGAGCCACGCAGCCACGCGCCCACCCGGTCGGCGGAGGGGCGGGCGGCGGAGGTGCCACGCTGGCTCCTCCTCCTCCTCCCAGGCCTCCTCCTCCTTCCACTCATCCCCTCCGCGCACGCATCCATCCGCCGCCATTTGTCAAAGTGTGCCAGTGAGAACGAACCCAGCGGCCGGATTCAATTACAAAGCAAATTAAAAAGGAAAGCGCCCCCCCTCCGCCCCCCACACACACACACACACACACACACACTCCACCCCCCCCCCCCCCCCCCCCCCTCCTACACACACACACACACACAGACACACACACACACAGGCACACACACACACACACACACACACACACACACACACACAAACAACCATGTAGTTGCATGTTGTGTGTGTGTGTGTGTGAGTGTGCGTGTGCGAGTGTGCGTGTGCGTGTGCGTGTGTGCGTGTGTGTGTGTGTGTGCGTGTGTGTGCGTGTGTGTGTGCGTTCCACGGTGCGCTCGACGGTCAATGCTCGTCATTGCGAATTTGAATACATAACGACGCAGTTAAATAACAGATGCAAATAAAGTAATAGGATAGGATAAGTCCCGCCTACAAGACGCTGATTGGCTTGATGAAGGGTCACACTGAGCCGAGTCAGACTCCGCCCCCCCCCCCCTCCGCCCCCCCCCCCCCCCCAGTAGGACAGAGAGACCATCAACTCTCTGGACAGAAGCCCCATCCACATCATTCAACGTACACGCATGTGCACTTACACACACACACACACACACACCACACACACACACACACCACACCACAACACAACCCAACAACAACACAACCACAACACCACACAACACACAACACAACACAACACAACACACACACACACACAACACACACTAACTATTTAGATGGAAAGTCGTCCACACAGCAGGAGGTGACGTCTGTTCATTCAAATCCTGGGATA
>PIJE02003804.1:0-33445 GCA_002895965.2 Coryphaenoides rupestris | reverse complement strand
CCGATGGTGGTGGTGGCGATGGTGTTGGTGGCAGTGGTGGTGGCGGAGGTGGTGGCGGCGGAGGTGGTGGCGATGGTGGTGGTGGTGGAGGTGGTGGCAGAGATGGTGGTGGTGGTGGTGGCGCATGGTGTGGTGTGGGGGCTGAGTCTAGATTGTCATGATCATCTATCAGTTTATTTAAATCCACCGGGGAATAGTGGATAGCTGATCGCTGTGAGGTTACGTTTCCCCTATCTAGCCTCTCTAACCCCTGTTTATCAAACAGGGATGGGTTTTGTTAAATCTTCCTTAGCAAAAGTCGGCTACCCTCTGCAAAAGGTCTCACACACACACACACACACACAGATTACACACATGCAAACACACACACACACACACACACACACTTACATGCACATACACACACACACAGATACACACACACACACACACACAGGCAGAGCCTCATCGAAAGAAAAAAAAACATACTCGGGAAAAAATAGCACGGACACTGTTGCTCTTTCATCAAAGGCCGCGTTTAGTGATAGTCTGTCTTCCGTGTTCAACTCGGGGTCGGCTCCATCCACACATTATGACCTCCTAAACCAAGCTCAAGGTGCGCTCTAAAAATAAGTCAAATAGAAAATGAAAGAACCGCCGCGGGCAAATGATGGCGGACCGCTGCGGTGTTCAAAGAGCACTGAGGTAGCAATTCCCCGTTGCTTCGCAAGACCCACCGAGACCCGACGCTTACCTCACACACACACACACGCAACACACGCACAATCTTTTTTTTCTCCTTCATTTCCTACTATACACCCCTACCCCCCCCATCCACCTCTTCCCCCAAACCGCCGAATCAAACGTGGGAGCTGCAGTCGGGAGGCCGACGTCGAAGCACACCGTGGGCGCGCGCGCGATGTGTTGGGGTGTAAGGTTCAGATAAGCGCGTGTATGTGTGGGATTATGTTCTGCGTTGGGCGGAAGCACGCGCTACCCACGGTGTGTGTGTGTGCGCGGCGCTGATAGGACGCGGGGAGTTGAGCCGGTAGTGTTGCCGCCCCTCCATCTCTGCTCACTTTTCAGGGGAGCCTGTGCTTTATTTGTCATAGTACGGTGTATATATATACAGTCAGTGGTTGTTCTGGGTGCATGTGGTGTTTGAATGGAAAAAGAACAAGTTCTTAAACAACTCCTGGGATGTCACCCCATTGACATGTCAACATTTTGATAATTAATTGATTTTGCAGTGCTGATCTGCGTTCCTCGTGGTTTGATTCGTTCATTTGCCTGAACCACAAGATGGCGCTCTTCATTCACAGCACAGCTCGCCGGATGACGTCACGCCGTGTGAGGTCATTCCCTGTGCTGTACTGTGCCACGTGACTCACACGCGGCGGAGTACAGCACAAGTCTCTGTGACACATTGGGCTGATGGCTGACTTCTGACGACTTTGACAATACATCTACTGGCGCAAAATGTGTCGAGGCCGTCAGGAGGAGCAGAAATTACTGACATTCCCATAGAGGAAGACAGAGAAGATAATCTTCAAAGCCAGCTGGCCCATCTTATATGGCCGTCTGTTGCTTTAGTCTAATTGGATAATTGGATTTGAGTTCTGGTGTGATTGCCGAATGTTTTTTCCCATATGTTTCACATTTGAGTAATTATATTTTAGGGGCCATTGCAGTTCTTTCAAAAAAAGTACTAAACAAAAAGTATGGCTATCATTTGTACTAATGATAACAACATGAATGTCTCTTTGTTAAATGACTATGTGATCATAACTGCTGCCCCACACAGCGAGTTGGGTGGACTTGGCTGCGTGGGGGCCTCTGGGCCCCTGGAGGCCCCTTCCCTATGCACGACAGGCGGTCATCCACCCAACCCCCCCCCCCCCCCACACACACACACACAC
The DNA here is from genome assembly GCA_002895965.2 of Coryphaenoides rupestris. NCBI lineage: Eukaryota > Metazoa > Chordata > Actinopteri > Gadiformes > Macrouridae > Coryphaenoides > Coryphaenoides rupestris. The sequence goes on along the minus strand of PIJE02003804.1, from coordinate 31,547 downwards.
ACACACTCCATACGCACACAGGATTCACAGAGTAAAAATAATTCCACCATGTCAACACATTTACAATTTCCCATGGGTACAATTAACAACAATATGTCACAACAAGTTCGTCAATGCTGGTCGTCAGAGGGTTGGGGCCACTGGTAGTCAGAGGGCCCTATGGGAGGGTTGGGACCGCCGGTAGTCAGAGAGCCCTATAGGAGGGTTGGGGCCGTTGGTAGTCAGAGGGCCCTATAGGAGGGTTGGGGCTGGTAGTCAGAGAGCCCTATAGGAGGGTTGGGGCCACTGGTAGTCAGAGGGCCTATAGGAGGGTTGAGGTTTCTGGTCGTCAGAGGGTCTATAGGAGGGTTGGGGCCACTGGTAGTCAGAGGGCCCTATAGGAGGGTTGGGACCGCCGGTAGTCAGAGGGCCCTATAGGAGGGTTGGGGCCACTGGTAGTCAGAGGGCCTATAGGAGGGTTGAGTTGAGTCGTCAGGGTTATAGGAGGGTTGGGACCACTCGGTATTAGAGAGAGCCCTATAGGAGGGGCCTTGTATAGGCTGAGGGGCCCACATATTCAATCATATCTAGCTATACATTTTTAATTCACAGTAGATTGTTGATGGGCCTTGCAGTCGCTCGGCACAAGGCCCAATGGGGCCCCTGGTAGTCAAGGTAGTCAAGGTAGGTAAGTACTTTTCTTCAGCACAAATGAAAGGGCTATTTATCATTAGCTTATCATTTTGCTATATAACCTCTCTTCATTTTTTAAGTTTGATCTTGAAAACATTTTAGAGATATGGTGAACTAAAACATCTAGACCTCTATATGTGGCAACAGCTGCTTTGTGACGACTGAATATACAGCCTACATGATCTATCTTCCAGCAAGTGAAGTGAAAAGGTATTAAAGCAATACACGGTTGGAACATATCCGTTCCTGCCTTGTTGGATTACAACTAAGCTTGCCTGACATTTGATGCAGTAGGTTACAATAAAGCACGCTGTCTTATATTCGGCCGGCAAGAGTGAAGGGTCATGATTTGACACAGCTTTTGTTTACTTCGAAGCATTTGTCTGCAGTAGCCTATCGGAGGAGCAAAAAAAAAAAAAAAACCGCTCTTGTCTATCTAACACATGACTACAGTTGTCAAATGTCATGTTCATCTTACGACCTACTCTCTCTCTTTCTCTCTCGCTGCAGGGTGATCGATATCAGCAAAGGGGATACAGTATATCCAGGGGAGGTTTAAAAGTGTCCGATAAGATTCGTACAGTGGAATTGCGATGTTGCAGTGGTGAGTAAAAATTTTTCCCCTCCCCACATTCTGTCAATCACTCACAAAAACAGAAAAACGGTCATATTCATTTTTCAAAAAAGTCATGGCTGACTGGCTGGCAAAAAAAACCACCCGGTCTTGAACTTCAACATCTTCCTCCGACGTGCCGACGGTGTCTTGACTCTTGGATTTCCGGATGGCAGGCACCGCATTGGCACGGTGCTGGTGTAATGTGTGCAATTACGTTTTGTGAAGAGCTACGAAGAAATGATATAATCGTGTGCGTTGTGTGTGATAAAGGACCACGGACCAGTAATATCTGGCCTGAATAGAAGGAAGACTTTTAGAATTTCAAACACCAACACGTCAAAGGCATTGTAAAGCCTCAAAAATTAAATAATCCAGATGTATGTGGATTAGGCCCCCACACACACATGGGCTGTTCAAGGTGGCAGAAAGTGAATATCACAATATAGCGTTTGAAGTGGATTTTTACATATTAAACCCCTATAGGAAGGATGAATAGGTTTCGGGTTTTCCCGCATGGCTGAGAATTAGAATGCAAGGTAATTTAGCGTCGCAAGAATTTCTGGAATACTGATTTCAACCAGTGCTTTGCAAAATAACTTGTGAGCCTACAGGGAAACAGGGAGTCCACACAACACAGAATGATTACCAATACTATGTTTTTCCCTCCATGTACATCATTTAAATGTGCTGTAGCCTACGCCACTTGGTCTTCTCTCTCTCTCTCTTGTGTCTTATTTGTTGTGAATGTGACATTAATTATTTCAGCCTTCACTTGGCACACAGTGCACAACAGTATGTATCTGACCTATATTGTTGAAGTGGCTGTAATCCTATCTTTAAGAGGCGTGGCCCACTGTGTGGCTACTGACGTTGAGCATCCTTGTGTGGTAATGTTTTCAGGATGCTTCTTCATAGTCAGAAGACCACAAGCATTCTCTGCTTGAAAGAGGTGTATGAGGAAGACTTTACACACACAGGGGTTCTTTTCAAGGGTAGTGCACTGGAGCACGAAGTGTGTTCAAGTCTACATTTTCTACCCTCTTTGCTTTATTGCAAAGTGTATACTCCACTTATTGCGCTAAATTAATCTGAAACTGGTTAGCACTCACAGTGTGTAGTCAGGTTAAAGGGGGCTTCATAGAAGGGGATAAAGGGGGTTCCGTTTGTTTACAGCGGCTGACTGGTAATCTTTTATTATTGATCTTTTTTTTTATTTTCAGAATATCCCACAGTGGACCCTGAGACCTCGGGTCTCAGCGAGAGAGAGAAGTGGAAGACTGTCTGAACCCATATCCTGACAGCGCTAGTAGCTTGTCTCTTTGTGTGATCGCCCCGCTGCTAAAGTTGTCAACGCTAGTTTCCTGCACAACCTAAACCACAGGGGTTTTTTTGGGCTTATTGTTGTAGCTTTGTTTTGTGAAACCTGACTACTATTTGATATTTCCACATGGAAGGAAACATCGGTTCAGATGCCTCAAAACTCAGTTCATACTTAAAGGTGCTTCTATGTTGAAGAGAGAGAGTGAGAGCGAGAGAGAGAGAGAGAGAGAGAGAGAGAGCAGTAGAGGACAGAAGTTCCCTCCGTTTCTCTGCCATTGAGAAGTGTTGCATATCACACACCCGTGATTGACAGGCAAGATGGATTCCCCCGAACAAATGTCCCTGATTGGTCAGAAATGAGCCGGGAGTGCGGAACATTTTAAATAGTCGCACAACAGAGGCAGGCACGCAGTCACGCTGCATGTTTCACTCACTAATAGCCGCTGTGCCATTTCTAACAAATAGCACTCAAATTACATACTCTTTAATCTTACCTGTACAGCACCTTTAACATGCAAGACGTCAGGAGGTTTTGCTTCCTGACCACCCCCCCCCCCCCCCCCCCCAATCCATGTGGGGTGGTCCGGGTGCCACAACGTGCAGCTCCGGCCCGGCCACGGTGCTTTCCAGAGCATTCTCCGGATGGCTAATGGCCCGTTCTGCTCCTCTATCACAGATGAGTGCTGCATGTCTCTGCAGGGGGATGGCAGGGGGATGGCGGGGGGGGGGGATGGAGGCGCTGGCGTTGGTGGAAAAGCTGTCACATCAGCACCCTCTTCACATCTTGTCAGAGTAGTGGCCCCCGTTGCCCTCATCCAATATCCAGGACCTCTCCCCGTATGTCTCACTCCTCTCTCTCTCTCTCTCCTCTCTCTCCCCCTTTAACCATTACTCTTCTCCTCCTCTCTCTCGCTGTCTCTTTCTCGCTTTCCTTCTCAGTGGAACCTGTGAAGAGCTCTGACTTCCATTAATAGGGTTTGAGTGTGCATGTGTTGTGTGTGTTGTGTGTGTGTCTGTGTGTGTGTGTGGTGTGGGTGCGTGTGCGTGGCGAGCCGAGAGCGAGAGAGAAGGAAGACGAGGGAGGGAGCAAGAAGAAAGAGGAGAGAAGAGGGAGGGAGGGAGAGAGAGAGACGAGAGGGAGAGGGGAGAAGAGAAGAAAGAGAAGAGAGAGATAGGAGAGGAGAGAGAGGAAGAGGGAGAGGGCGAGAGAGACGAGAGGAGAGGAGAGAGAGAGAGAGAGAGAGAGAGAGAGAGAGAGAGTGAATGGTATATCCCCCCTCCCCCCGCAATCCACCACCCTATATTTCTGGATAATGGCACCACTGGTGTTTTGTATGGAGTTTTTTTTTACCTCTTCACTTCCATCGACCTCTGCAGTCTCCTGCTCTCCTCCTCTCCTCCTCCTCCTCCTCCTCCTCCTCCTCCTCTTCCATCTTCATTTGGACAGCCGTCCTCTCTCTGTATCTGACACAGTCGTGACACGTCCAGCGGTGCGAGAGAGTAATTGTGGAGCAGTGGACAAGAGGATTAGTTTTACTTGTCGGGCGGATGTTTTCTTCTTCTCTCTCTCTCTCCTTCTCTCTCTCTCTCTCTCTCTCGCTCTCTCTCTCTCTCGTCCGCCCCCCCTCCCCCACCCTTGTCTGTTAGTTCTCCAAGAGGTACTTAAGCCATCCTACACAGGGAGAACGGGGGGAGGTGTGGGAGGAGGTGGTGGTGGGTCTCCTCCTTCCTTCCTTCCTTCCACCCTTCTGCAATCAACTATTCAAATGATGTTCGGTAGCGTACCCTGCGGGGGGGGGGGATGCACCCAGCTGTGTGAGGTGCGAAAAGAGACCCCCCCCCCCCACCCCCGCTTTCCCGCCTGATGATGGCATCACAACACGGTCAGTAAAATCACGTGACGGACCAGGAGAAGACCACGTTTGGACCATGAAATCAGCCAGTGAAATGAAAGTTCGTCGGCGTGGCGGTGATGTAATGGTGTTGCGCGAGCCAAGCGGCTCCTTGGACTATCGTTGTCCTCTGTAGCACCTAAAGGCTTTTTTAATTCTTCTTTATTTTCCCGCTCCGCTCTTGCATATCAAATAGAGAATACGGCCCAATCACTTCCTGACCTTTTCAAGGATGCTGGAGATAGATCCTGGCGGCAGTGGTGGAAAGTAACTAAGTACATTTACTCAAGTACTCTTCTTAAGCACAAGTCTGTGTTCATTCATTCTGTACATTACTTCGGTATTTCTATTTTCTGCTACTTTATACTTATACTGCCACTACATCTCAGCCGCAAATAGTTTACTACAGCTACATTTATCTGGCAGCTTTAGTTACTCGTTAAACTGCAGATTAAATGTAACAACACAAAACATAATGATAATGCAGTATACGGTAGAATATACTGGTTCATTGTACATTAGGCAGCAGTGTGAATGGACAGAGCAGGTGGAACAATGCTAGAATGCTAGCGCTCCCCTTGAGTGTGTGTGTGGTGATTAGTCAATGCATCACAGGTGTGCAGCCCTACCCAGCCCCAGACTAACCAGCCTGACCAGGCCAGCTGAGGCTGCTGAAACCAGCCACCAAACACACACACTCCACAATAATCAATAAATACATTCGATTATTATGTTAAGGCTTTATTCGTCCCCAGGGAGAAATTCACAAGCTACCCAGCAGTGTCTAAAGTACTTAAAATTTTCCAGTTGCAATATTAAAGCGATATATCGCTAATTATAATACAATATTCATTTTAATCTGAAATGGACCATTCTGCATGAATGAGTACTTTTGCTACTTTTGTACTTTTATTTCAGTGATATTTTCTATGCAGTTTATGAAGTTTTACTTAACAGTAACAGAATATTTCTACAGTGTGGTATTACTAATTTTAAGTAAAAGAGTAAAAGATCTGACTACGTCTTGGCAGTGCTGGGGGTGGGGGGGGGGGGGGGGTTATCCACATCCATAGACCAAGAGCCTATAGACAGACGAGGTCTAGGGAATGGGCTTGCATCATTCGCCCTGCATTTGCGCTACGGCAGTAGAATCCATCCCTCCGTCCATCCAGGAATTGGTTTCCGTTAAACAGGTCCGCGAGTCAAAATCAATTGTGTATTTTAGATAGCTGAAAATTCATTAAATAAATGTAATAAATCTAAACAAAAGGAAAAAAAAGCCCCACTCTCATGCTTGAATCAGGCATTGGGTTTTGTAATGAAAAGGAAACGTGTGACAAATCTTTTTAAGGTCAAACTAAGCTACGGGCAGACAAATTCAAATAAAAAAGGCATTAATTAAATATATGCTAGCCCGACAGAGGTGCAATGTCAACTGCTCATTTCTGATGACCTTGCTGAGTCTTACCTTGTCCTAATGCGCTCTTGCTCTCTGGGAATCCGACTTATTAATTATTATACATTCGTCGTATATTATTAGCCATTGAAAACAGATGTCTTTATGCGGTGGCAGTAACACAAAAAAAGTATTATGGATTGGTTTCATGAAACGATGATCAAATACAAATAAACCAATGAATTATGATGTATGCTGAGGGCTGATTATGATTCCCAAGAGGCGCCCTATACAGGAAAGTGCGTCTCCATTACCCTTGCAAGGGATCAATAGGAGAGGGGAGGATAATGGCATTGCGTTATCTCACCCCGCCCCTCCCCCCCCCCCCCCCAACGAGGGCGGGGCACAGCGAGGTGCCGGCTTAAATCGCACCCAAGACACTCGGGTGCGGGGGGATGGGGGAGTGGGAGGAGTTGGGCGGGTGTCGGGGGACAGACACGGTGAACTCGTAATGTCTCATAGTTTGAACTTTATACTGCACACCGCCGCGGTTGCTAACAGTTCGGCGGCAGAACAGCGGAGCGCCGCACCTTGGAAAACTTCTGTGAGCACCTTTTCCATCTTCCGTAATGAATCCTCCAAGGGGGGAAGAGAGTTCCACCTGCGAGGGGGAGGCCAGAGGAGCCCCGCTCCCCTCTGGTTACCTGACTACCGTCTTGACAGTAATAGATGGTCCCCCGTACTAGAAATGACTGGGGCCCGGGTCATGGAGATGAAGGAGTGCATTATGGGGAGGCTGGAGGTGGGGAAGAGGCTTTAAAGAGACCATATTATAGTAAATAGGTTTCCTTTCTGAAAGAGGCCCGCGTTGTAAGGAAACCGGCTTTCAGGCTTGGATTTTTGCAGTTTGCCAAATGTTATTTAAAGTCATAGTGAAATAAAAATGGCCCTTGACTGTCACCCTGTTGGCTCATCCTCGGTTTTGTTATTGGGCTATTTATCAAAAATTGGCAATGATTTCAAATATAATTAAATGTATTTATTGTAAGCGAGCGACTTCTGCACGACCGCCACAGCAACAACATGCTTGAACAAGCCATGCTGGCAGTTCAAAATTCCAATAGTAGGACATTTCCACTCCCTAATTGTACTTTATAATATTGCTATATTATCGTTGGAGATTAGCAATCATCATCAACCTAACATTTCTAGTACTCTGGTTGGGGGAAAATACCAGCCAAGCACCAGCACAGCAAAGAATCACGGAGCGAGAGATGGAAATGTCCAACATGAAATATGAAATGAATAAAGTACATAAAGTAAATCTTTTATATGTAGTGTACTGTACTTTTGATGAAATGTATTCCTCCCTCGTGTTTTAACCCCACTGTCTCACTCCTCCCATGGTCTTGTCTTTTTTTGCATTTCTTTTTACTCAGTCGGAGGCGGTTCACAGCCGAGCCGACCAAACGCGCCTGCTCCCTGTAAGATCTGCCGAGGCTCCGAGGTGGAACATTAGGGTACACGGGAGGAGGAGGAGGAGGAGGAGGAGGAGGAGGAGGACGAGGAGGAGGAGGCGGAGGAGGAGAGGGAAGAAAAAGCGGGTAAAAAATAGAACTGTCTAAAATAAGACATTCGGTCTGGTTTCACCTTGCGATGCGAAAGGAGGGCATTCTGAGCACTACTCATTACCGGCCGAGCCAGCATCCGAACTCGCATCGGACGCACACACTCCCTAGACTTACAAAGACACGCACACTCTCCAACACATACACACACACACGCTGGCCCGACGCGGTCCCCACACACGTGGCTGTGGCTAGTAATTGCCTTACCAGGCCAGCTATGGAGAGCGAGCCTATTAGCAAAGCGCCAGAGTGGAACATAACATTTTCAGTTTCAATTAGCGCTCCGAGGCTACATATAATGCGCTAGGGGGAGGAGGAGGAGGGGGGGTTCGGGGACACACACACACACACACACACACACACACAACACACACACACACACACACACACACACACACACACACACACACATAATGCATGTCACCGCCCTACACCTCCTCCAGGGGAGCATGGGGAGGGTGTGGTGGTAATGATGGTGATGGAGATGATGACGCTGTTAGGCAGGACAGAGGAAAGGGATATGGTCCAGGTCGCTTCCCTCCCCCACCCACGCCCGGTGGAGTGGAGTGGAGTGGAGTGGAGTGGCGGGAGGGGCGTGCAAGGGATGGAACACAGATACGGAGAGAGAGAGAGAGAGAGAGAGAGAGAGAGAGAGAGAGAGAGAGAGAGAGAGAGAGAGAGAGATGAAGGAACGATTGGGCCTCGTTGATTGATGACTTCCTCTAAAGATGGCTACACCCCCTCCCGGCTACTAACTACCGTCCGCTGGGCTAAGATGACCCTGTCTTATCCGCCCCCCCGATCTCATTTCATCACAATTCTTGTCGCCATTAGCTTTGTGATAAGGTGTAATAGGTCTGGACAGCAGGACTCCGAGGTTGGATTCAACCAATTCTTATCTATTATTCTATCTTAAAAAAAAAAAAAAAAGGCAATGTGAACATGGCGAACATTTTCTTTCTTTATTTTTCTTTTTGTTCCATATCTGTTGCTCCCAGCCTACTAAGATATAGTGAACTGATCATGGCTTCATTTATTAATGAGAGCAGGAGTGCTGATTGTTACTGCCTCCAGTGGACGTTCACACAGAACAAGTAGCAGTTTGTAGTCAACCACTATCAGAAAACAAAACCATTTTGTTTCCTGAAATAATTTAATCTATCTATCTATCCATCTATCTATCTATCTATCTATCTATCTATCTATCTATCTATTTGTCTATCTATTTGTCTATCTATCTGTCTATCCACAGTATCCATCTATCCATCTATCTGCCTATTTGTCTGTCTGTCTATCCATCTATCTGCCTATTTGTCTGTCTGTCTATCCATCTATCTGCCTATTTGTCTGTCTGTCTTCTATCCATCTATCTGCCTATTTGTCTGTCTGTCTATCCATCTATCTGCCTATTTGTCTGTCTGTCTATCCATCTATCTGCCTATTTGTCTGTCTGTCTATCCATCTATCTGCCTATTTGTCTGTCTGTCTATCTGTCTATCTATCTTTTTTCCAACATGAATCTGTCTATCTCTAACTAACCAACCTACAGATAGATATACTGTATTGTATCCGTACAACGTAGCAGAGCATCTCTTCGTCACTGATATAAATAACATAAAGTGCCCATCCTGTACTTTCTCCTGTTTCTCTTAACAAGGACAATTACATTAAATGAATAGATAGTTTTTTCCTGGATGTGGCATTAGCATCTGGAAGGCTTTACTTTGAGTTGGATCACAGATGGGTTCACTGACGGAGATTTGTGACCTTTGTCACAAGTGCTGGCTCTGCTCTCTGTTTCCTCGCCCTCTCTCTGTATGACTGTTCTTTGCTCCCACTCCCTCCCAGCTCATCCTCCAGCAGAGCAGACATTCAGGCATAACGATCTCAGTGGACAAGGCGTGAGGAGCGAGACTCATCCTGCATCTTACCCTTGAAAATTGCATTCTAATTTCTTTTACACAACACATATATACATTGATATTTAGCGGTGCATGCTTTTAATGAATAATATCCCTGGAATTACACGTGTGGTTTTGCATCATAAGGGGGGGGGGGGAAATAAAATAAAATAATATCACATTAAAACGGAATGATGTTGCGCGTTACGGCCGACCTGATCCCTAACTGCTCCCTGTCGGCTCACACTCGACGAAGATTGTTCCCCGCTGCCAGCCAGCCAGCCAGCCAGCCAGCCAGTCAGCCAGCCAGCCAGCCTCTGCGCGCCAGCCAGACAGACAGCCTGCACGCCGCCGCTACCCCTGCCAGCCAGATAAGTAACTGTGCTGTAAAACTCTGGGCCCGGTACCAGCTTCTCTTTTGATGCTCTACCCACACCTTCTCTCCTGCTCTCCACCTGCTGTGGGCTGTGTGGAGCACAGCGCTGTTGCTGCTGCTTCTCTGCTTTGTTTTACTGGCACATGGTGGTGCAAGCCTTTGTGTGTGTGTGTGTGTGTGTGTGTGTGTGTGTGTGTGTGTGTGTGTGTGTGTGTGTGTGTGTGTGTGTGTGTGTGTGTGTGTGTGTGTGTGTGTGTGTGTGTGTGTGTGTGTGTGTGTGTGTGTGTCTATGCTTTTCTTTTCCCTCTCATTTTTTTCCCTTGATAGCTCTCTAATCATTTGTCAAATGTCAAGACACACCGGCACGCACAGAATGCTGAGACACACACACACACACACACGCACAGAAGAGCACATTTATTTATGTGTGTGTGCGTGCATGCATGCATGTGTGTGTGTATCTTCTTTGTGCATTAACCTTGATAACCAATCAGTAATAATCACCTCCCCGGCAACACTGCTTGTGGAATTCCAGCCAATTAGCAAATGTACATCGAGTGCGCGTGTGCGTCTGCGTGTTGTTGTTTGAGGTCATCGCAAAGTCGAGTGCAACCGTGTGTCAACCTGAGCCAGAGCAAACAAGACAGCTTGGGAACAAGGCCATTTTCTCTCCAAAACCCCTACAAGTGAAATCCCTAATTTTCCTGTGCTCTCACGCTGGAATTGTGCTGCCCCCCCCCCCCCCCCCCCCCCAACTCCACCACAATGAACAACATTCTGGCACCATTTGTTAGACAACAAACTCAGCAGGGGCCCGGGAGTACGTCCACTTGTGTGTCTGTGTGTGTGTGTGTGTGTGTGTGTGTGTGCGTGCATTGTGCGCTCGTGTGTGTAAGTGGGTGACTTGAGTCTGGATGGGCCGTCTTGTGGTGCGAAACCAGACATCGACCGCAGAGATGCGTCGCACAAAACCTCATTGTTCGAATGTTCCTCTTTTTTTTTTTGCTCTTTCTTTTTGCAGCCACTCATGGTGCAGCAGGAGACATGCTGACATTGGTTTATTTCTGATTGTTTAGTCATGTCTGAATTCAGATGCTCTATTGTCTCTCTCATTGATCCCCGCGGGACCTCGAATTGCACATTCGATTGTTTAAGCTTCCTATGGCTGACATACTCTCACTAAGGATTTCTGTAGTAAGAGATGCAGTAAACTGGGCCATAGACTTGTCACAGCCAGCCCATCATACTAGAAGCATACCTCTGAACCCGAGCTGTGAAAAATGTCTTCAAGATTATTTTCCACCAACACTCTATTTTTCCGTACCCCATCGTTGGTAGAGCTTGTAGAAACTGTAGCAGTTGTTGTAAACAGTGAATGCACTCCCAGTTTGTCCCCCTTTTCTCCCTCTTGCACCAATCAGAGCCGACTTCAGCTCTGATCGCCTCCCCTCGCCCTGACTGAGAGAGCCGAGTCAGTTGGCCCTAGAATTGGCAGGTTTGTCGCCTAGTGGGTAGGTGCCTTTAGAGAGAATCAATCGGTCATTTAATATAGACTCTGGGTTCAAATGGGCTGCCCTGTGGGCTTAACTTTAAATACATCAACAAATAAATATATTAATTAATGATGTACGGATGATGGCTGAGATGTCAACAGTGGAACAGATCGAACCCAAATGCAGACACAGGAGATTAAATAAAGTGTACTGTTTATTTCTACACGTTCTCACTCCCAACTCGTCACATATGGATGCTTGGTCAGGACACTGACCAAGCGTAACTTGGGTACCCCTTTAGCACCATTTTTGGGCAACGGGCAAGTTAGTCCGATAGACTTTCAAGGAGCTCCCTCAATGTCAGAAATAGACGACGTGAGATCATGGACAGATTTGAGGCGATACAATGAGAAACTAAATACCAATGTGAAGTTTGATATTTTACCTAAGGCTAGAGTTTAGGGTTAGGGTTAGGGTTGAGGGAGGTCCTTGAAAGTCTATCAGACTACCCTGCCTGTTGAAAAATGGTGCTATAGGGGTACCCAGGTCGTTGAAAAGTGACCAAGCGTCCATATGTGATGACGTCAGGAAGTCAGGCAGTGGTTCAGCAATGGGCAGGGTGGTCAGACAGGTAGGGGTTTGGCAACGGACCGGGTAGTCATACACCAGGGACAAGCAAATGTAAAGAACTTGCAATATGCGGATTGAAATGTGAGAGAGAGCATTGCAGTTTAATGCTTCCAGAGCCAGTGTAAGTAAGAGTATTCAGTCGAAGCGACTGAAGTATAAAGCCCAGTGGGTTTGGTAGGAGTTGAGGCGCTTAGCGGTCTTGATGTATGAGAGCTTCTTGTGATCTGTCCACACAATTAATTGCATTTAAACTCCCTCAAGGCAGTGTCTCCACTTGTCCAGGGCCAGTTTAGCTGCCAGCAACTCCCAGCAGTTCCCCCCAACGTCATACTTGTGTTCAGGGGACAGACGACAGAAGACGAAAGCATAGGGATACAACTTCTGATTGGAAGAAGAGCACTGGGAGAGGACCCCCTTCCAATGGCTGCGTTGAGGCATCCACCTCCATGACGAACTGACGATTTGGGGTGCGGAGGTGAAGCGTCTCTTCAACTCAGTGAAAGTGAAGGTGTCTGCTTGAGAAATAGCCACCCTGTCAGAGACCCAATCAAAATGGGGATTATGTGGCTTTAGCCAGGGTTGACCAAGCACCAGAGAAGCTTGAGGAGAAGGAAGAATGTGAAACTGAATAGACTTGATATTTAGTCGATAGAGCCAGATTCAGGGGTCTTGTGCAGTATGCAACATGGCCGTCCAGAGCATTGGCATCAAGAGGAGCAGTGAGTGATTCCACCACTATGCCAGTCTGCGCAGCTGTCGACATCCAAAAAGTTCTCATCTGGACCGGAATCTACGAGAGCTGAAAACGGAATGGGACAGAGGAATTGGGGAAGCATTGTCTTCACGCAGAACCCCCACAGCCACAGGCGAGACTCCTCCCTTGGCCGAAGAGGACAGGTATCAAGGCGATGACCCACCTTGCATGGGCTCCTGTTCAGGGAACTCAGGAAGGCTCCGGGAGCGAAACGGTGGACCCTGAGCCTGGTGTAGAATATGGTGAGGAAGATCAATAAAAAACCAACTAAGAGTGAGGATGGCTAGCTTTCTCCCTGCGCCTCTCACAAGCCTGTTATCTCACCTGATGGCCAGGGAAACCAACTCCTCGAAACTCAGTTTCATCTCCAACAGCCAACCCATCCTTCAAAGTGTCACTAACATTGCTAATGAACACCCCCCCCCCCCCCCCCCCCCACCGGAGAGACTCATCATTCCACCCAGTTCAGCTGAGTTCAGCTGCAGCTGTCCTGAACTCCAGTGAAAATCCTGCTACGCTGTGGGAGCCCTGATGGAGAGATCGAGGAATCTCTTCCCCAAACTGTGTGATCAAAAACTCACTCCGTTTCGTAAAAACAAAACTATCATATGTATGATGTACAGAGGCTGGTCTCCCCGATACAGCTGATGCCCATGCTAAAGCATTATCCCTAAGATGAGCCTAAGGTTAGAGATCATAGCCATGTCGGTAGAGTTGCTTTTGCTGCTTAAACACGAGTGAAAACACTGAACTAAAAGTGACCTGCATGTTCCCCCAGCGTAGTGTTTGTGCTTTGGGACATGGGGCTGCCTGGGTCTCGGTGCTATGTGATCTGGGGAAGGAGAGAGGGAGCAGGAGGTTCTAGCTGTGGAGTATGTGTGGAAATGCAGTCTACCCGAGTCACCGAGCTGTGTCATGTGGGCCGAACGCTTTGAAGCCCTGCTATGAGGTCCTGGAACGTTGGCTCATGAAAGTGCCTTGTTTTGCAAGGGCGTGGCGAATCGTTGTTTGTGTCTGCTGGGTCGTTGTGGGTGGTGGGTCGTTCTGTCAGGAGTAGAACAGATCGTACCCAAACGTGAACACAGGAGATGAAATAAAGTGTAGGGTTTATTTGTACCACGGCGGGTCAGGAAGACAGGCGGGAGGCGGAGCGGGAGGGGGGTTGCAACGAGCAGGGTAGTCACACACGAGGGGGAAACAAACACAAAGAACTTGGAATATACTGAGAATATCTGGAAGGCAATGACCACGGAGCGGAGACAGTGATATGACGAGGAGTGGATGAAAAGCCGGGGTTGATAGACTGGAGAGGTGATGGGCTGGTGGATGACAGGTGTGTTGTCTCAGGAGGCGGATGGGCTGATTTCAGCCATTGGTTTGTAGAATCCTGTAAGCAGTAGAACAGGAACACACACACACACACACACACACACACACACACACAGACTGTGGCACGGCCGTGACACAGAAACTGTTGCACTTGCTCATGTTTCTTAGACATATATTTAGAAAAAAGAAAAAGAAAATGAATAAGTCTTTTGTTTTGGTGAGGGACACAACGTGGCCGTGAGTGCCTTCTCAAGTGGGGAATGGCTTATTTGACCTGGCGGGACGACGGGGGAATGCGGGCTCTCGCTGCTTTGCATCGTATAAAAAAAGGCAGTGATCGCTTCGCTCAAACAAAGCACTCGTCTCTGAGACATCACACACAAGTGACCCGAGACGAGAGGACGAGCAGGGAATTCAACAGAACAGAATTACTGTTTACTCGCTCACACGCTGGTATACACTTCAAAAGCCAAACTGCGGGCAGAGGTTGTTCATTGTTCGAGTGGTTTCCCTTTGAAAAAAAAACATAATCTTCGACGGTGCACCTGATTATTCAGTATCTATCTAAAGTTCAGTCACCGTGTTGAAGGGCGAATGCAGTGTGTAAATCCATTCTTCCCCCGGGACTCTTGATAGAGTGAGCGTAAGAATGACACTAACTCTACGACCGTTTAGCCCTCCTATAAACCTTACTAATCCAAGAGGTGATAATGGGCCGTTATACAGGTCAAACTCAAACGAGAGCTAAGATGGATTCGGCCGGGCCCCACTGCCAAAGCAGGGAGACTTAAAGACTCGCTGCAGAGTCTGTGATTATGCTGTAGGGCAGAGATATGAAAGGCATTCTCCTGGAGTCAGAGAACAAAGCAGGCTTTGCCCACACTCTTCTGATCCTAGTTCAGACCTCCACCCCTCTGCCTCCTGACTAAACGTGTTTTTTAATTGATTTGGTGCAAATATGGAGTGAGCAAGTGGCTTCATGCACCTACTCCTCCTCCTCTTCCTCCTCTTCCTCTTCCTCTTCCTCCAGGGTGGTGCAGCGTATAGTTTCCCATCAACTGTGGCCATCGATTTTGGCGTGTCCACCGCCGACACGTAGCATGTGCTCCGTGTGTTCAAAAGGCCAAGGTACACATGTACAAAGAAATACCAAACACGTCAATTCCAGCACACCACGTGTTCACGCCGATAGATAGGTTGAAAAATAATCAATATGTGCGCACACACACACACACACACACACACACACACAACCCACATACACTCTTTTGTTTGTTTGTCTCATATGATCTCTTATTTACTTGTATTGACCACATGGGCTTGGGTGATCCAAGAGCCATTGGTATACTGGGGTGTTTGAGGCACATGTAACCCAGGGTCACTAAAGGATCTGTTTATTAGAAATGTAATATAGTAATAAACTAAAGATCTGTTTATTAGGAATATAATTTAGTAATAAACTAAAGATCTGTTTATTAGAAATGTAATATAGTAATAAACTAAAGATCTGTTTATTAGGAATATCAATATTAGTAATTAACTAAAGATGTGTTTATTAGAATATTAATATAGTAATAAACTAAAGATCTGTTTATTAGGAATATAATATAGTAATAAACTAAAGATCTGTTTATTAGGAATATAATATAGTAATAAACTAAAGATCTGTTTATTAGGAATATAATATAGTAATAAACTAAAGATCTGTTTATTAGGAATATAATATAGTAATAAACTAAAGATCTGTTTATTAGGAATATAATATAGTAATAAACTAAAGATCTGTTTATTAGGAATATAATATAGTAATAAACTAAAGATCTGTTTATTAGGAATATAATATAGTAATAAACTAAAGATCTGTTTATTAGGAATATAATATAGTAATAAACTAAAGATCTGTTTATTAGGAATATAATATAGTAATAAACTAAAGATCTGTTTATTAGGAATATAATATAGTAATAAACTAAAGATCTGTTTATTAGGAATATAATATAGTAATAAACTAAAGATCTGTTTATTAGGAATACAATATAGTAATAAAACTAAAGATCTGTTTATTAGGAATATATAGGTAATAACTAAAGATCTGTTTATTAGGAAATTATGAAATAATAAAAAATATATAATTATTGAGGAAAGTTAGCAAGTTAAGTTAGCCAATAAGGGCGGTTGTCCCGCCTCTTGCATTCCCTGGAATGTGATTCGTGCGCGCGGGGTTCTCTCCTCTCGAACGTGCCACTGATTGGACTGGTCGTGTACGAGAGGATCGGCTAGTAGCCAAAACGAGAGCTTTGTAGCTTAGAAGAGATGTTTATGAGACATATAAGTGAGAGAGATTACTTTGAATTCATGAATTAATGTGATGTGAGGATGTTGTGAAGTTTTGTCAACGAACTTGCCCAGAGCTTAATGAACCGGAGCTAGCTACGTTGCTACTAGCTAGCATCCGCCTCGCGCGCGCAGTCACAGAGCGCGCGCGAGACCGTGAACGTGAAGATCTCACGTGTGAATGAAGAGGATTCTTGTGAGTTTACACCGTCTAGCTGACAATGCTAAGTAGCTTAATCTAATGCAAGGATCCCGTGGTTGAATGAACGAAAGACATGACCAGTTAATGGAAGGTACATGTAATCATTTATTTTGTATAAAGTCAAGAAAAGGACTTTGTAATGTATATTGATTTTGAAACTGAAACTGTTGGGTAATTGTTTGCCCTGGCTTTTGTGGGTCAAGGCCAGGTCTTCTTTTTCTGCTGTGGATTGAACTGCCTCAAGACGCTAGGATTCTTCAGCCCGGCTTGCCTTCTAATCAGGGAGGAGTGTAGTCTGGAGACTGGAGTGGCGAGCCAACCTAGAATCGAAGTGAGAGGAAGAAAGAGAGCTTGGGTGTCCCTTCTCTACTAAGTGGTAGGACAATAACGTTCACTGTTTGCCCCACAAGTTGGAACACAGAGTTTCAACCAATCGGAAGGACCCTGGTTCCATCCGGAGCGCCCCATGGATACGGAACTGTTCTGAGTTGCACTGATATCGTCACGACTGAATTGGCTGAATTCATTCATTGAATTGAATCTGATCCACAGTTTGTTTTGGAATTGATATGCACAGGATTGACATTATTTGTTGATTACATTTGAATGTTTACTGTTGACTTTTGAGTTAAGTTTCCTTTTCTGTAAAGTACAGATGGTAATTCATTTATTTGGATTGCACTGAGTAATTGTGTTGAGAGCCAGTTAAAAGAATCGCCTGTTGGGAATAATATAGTTGGTACATATAACAAAATTGGATACAGTAATTTATAAGATATTTGATAAGAACCTGCTTAATGCAATAGTGGATTAATTTTAGTGATTCAAATAGCAAACTAAAATAGGAGACGATAAATAGGATAAATAGTACTTACCTGACAGGTGATCTACTCGTGAGACTTAAAAGAAAAATAGGAAAGAAAAGCATTGGGTTTTGTTTATTGGGTTTATTTTTCTATATTTCTATTGTGTTGTTCTAGATGTTTGATGATTGTTCTAAAACGACAATACACATGTTATGATTACCTTTCAAAGAATCCACTGACTGTGTGTCTTCTGTCACCATTACGGCCGATGCCCTCTTTCTCCTGAGGGGCCTAGAACTTCCGAGACGATGGCCCACACTATTGATACGTTTAGTGATAATTGATATACAGTATCTACATATCTGTACAGGGTGTTACACACATCTAAAGCCACAGGTTGCCTATCTTGCCAGCATGAATGTTGCGTTTCTCATAACAGGTCCTCGTGTGTGTCTTGTCTGCTGAAAATCACACACCGTTTGCATGACTTTGGAACTTTAGACAACGTAAAACTTTATAAGTGGAATATGTAGGGCCCGTCGTAAAAAAAAAAAAAGAAGAGGCCCCTGCATTTCAAACGGCGATAACTTTGTTGTTACTGCAGTAAAACACAAAGCAAAAAAATAAAATTTTTATGTGATCAGAGCCATGTCCTCTTGGACTCGCATCCACATAAATACCATCCTATTATTGGTTCAGTCTTTAAAGTGATAGTGAAAGAAGGGCAAAAGATGGCCACCCCATAGGCTACCACTCAACCACATGCATGGAATTTCTATGCGTCATATTGAACGCATGAATCAAGTGTTCGCATATCCAACAGTGTCAGTGACTTCTCAGCTCTATCCGCCGAATGGGCTTTGGTCTTTCATTGGTTTATGAGCAACCATTTGGCCAGCGCAGCATTTGGTATTTGAACCGCTCCAGTATATTGTGTCATATCTAGCCACGGAAATCCCTTGAGGTCTTATAGACAATCATCATGTTTCATCCCAGCACTGTTTTATATATAGAATAAAAAGTACACACACACGCACAACAAACAAACACACACACACACACACACACACAGCAATCAAACCGTATGCAATAACACTATGTAATGAATTATAAAGCCCTGGCTCTTTGCAAAGGGAAGGAATAGGTTGCCAAGACAACAGGATACCAGCAAGCTAAGACACACACACACACAAACAGACACACACACACACCACACATATACACACACACACACACATACAGGAACACCTGTACACATACATAAGGTAGGATATCTGCTCAGCTTGGTGCGTCTGAGGGACTGTGAGTTTCTCTCTGGAGTCCACCTGGTCGCTGCTTGCGTGGACTGTGCTCTCTCACCTGGACACGCAGATGGTATCGTTTGCCCATTCGGTCTTGCATACAGATTCACAATGTAACCACAATAGTGTGGCATGGAAGTGAGCAGAGGATGTACTTAACGGGTATTAATGGTATTTTACTGTCGTTTTCTTTTTAAACAAGTACATGCAGGAAGTCCTTGGAGGAAAATGGTTATACTTGCAGTCATTTGGGTGAATTTGGTCGATTGTAACAGGAGCCTCCCACACCTCCCACAATGCTGAACTGACTGACGTACACATGCATTAATTTATCATTTGGCACCAAAGAGCACCCATTGCCAAGTTCATTTTGGAGAGCTTTTCTGGAATATTTGTTGCAATGGCCAGTCCAAAACATTATTTCTTAATGCATGTTGGCGATGTTGATATTATGTTGTGTGTACACCTTAATAATCCAAATGCCATACGTCCATACTAAATGAACATTTCATAAATCTACTCGATTACACACCGGTTACTTCCAGTTAGAATTCGAACACAGCCGGGAACACTGGCTGTTGTTTGAATCATTTAATGAAAACAGAACGGTCTCCCTTCACCCTGATATACACACACACACACACACACACACACACACACACACACACACATTGAATAGAAACGCACATACACACATAACTGACTCATAACAGCCAACACATACACACACGTACACCGAACCTTCCCATAGCTGGCACATGACGCACGCAGACCCTCAATATCAAACGTGCCAGACTAGACAAGACAGACTGCGCACAAAGCTATACATACCAATACGTGTGTGTGTGCCCGTTCTCTACAGTTGGCATGTCCCACAAGGGGCTCTGCAGCCTGGACTCTGGAGCCGGCGCTCTTCCGGCGTGGCAATCCCCCAAGCTCCGTCATCATGAGGGGCAACGGGCTGAATACCAAACGTGGTTATTAGCGTTAGGATGTATAGGCCCATATACCCGCATGTTTTATGGGAAATAATACAACGACGGAAGGCCAGGATAGCGATAGATGGATAAATAAATGCATATCTTTTTTTTATCTGCAGTTCCAGCCCACACACACACACACACACATACACACACACACACGTACACACACACACACACACACACACACACACACATGTTCCTGTGTGTGTGTGAGGTGGTGCTGTAGGGGGGCGGGTTAAAAAGGGGGACGCTGTGCGCAGCTGCTCACGTTGAGGAAGGGCGGGGTCTTTAAACGCGCCGCTCTCGGAGAGATGATTGGAGTGCGGAGCGTGTCTGGCAGCGGGGCTCCAGCTGAGCCGTGTTTAGTCGGGATGTGCACAAGACTTTAGCCGCTTTGCAAGCAGGCAATTATGCACCGGCGGTGTTTGGCATGGACTTTAATGCGTACAAAGGGACACGTTTACTTGTACGGAGACCGATGTGAAATGTCAACGCACAAACACAAAAGCGGAATAACAACAGATCAATGGAATTGACTGCAGAATGTGCATGTGTGCACCACTGGCTTTTTCAAATTTTGTAAGGGATGGTAATTTTGCTGTGCTGCAACACACAACACAGGAAATTGTCAAAAACACCGTCTGAATCAATGGCTGTGCAATCGCTCGCTTCTCCATAAACATAGCGGTTTAAGTTTAGTATGCTGACGAACACGTTTTCCAATCAATCAATGTGACCCACAGACAGTCGTCGACAGCAGCATGCATACATAAACACATCATTTGCTGTTTTAATTTTGAAAATGGTTGCTCCAATGACAGCATCAAACACAGAGAGCAGAGTTCCACACAACACAGGAGTAGTTTGATAAGAACATTTAACCCCATCAGATGAACCCCAGCTTTACGCCATTAAAGAGCAACACATTGACGTGCGGAAGAACAAACTGCCCACAGGGTAATCACTCCCTCTCGGCTGTACTCTTGTGTATTGGTTGCTTGATGTATTTAGTATTCAGTATTTAGAGCAGCTTCTACAAGCAACAAAATTGAACTTTTAAAACGTGTGTTTAGATGTCTCTTATCTTTTACCCCAAAAAGGTATACCAAACAAAATACAAAAGTGTTAAGGTGCTGCAGATGAGATTTAATAAATGTCATTGTCTCCAATTTGTCTGTATGTTAAATAAATATTACGAGATTATATGATATGTTTATATACTTATAATTAAACGTAATATATGTGATATTTACTATAACCGATATTGTAAAATAACCGACAAGCAAACATCTTAACAAACTGTTCCAGCACAGCTGTCCAATAGATTTTCGACCTATTCCAAGTTTTGTGGAATAAATATAACTTGGTCATGTACAGTATGCCCAACAAACTAGTCGCTACGCTGCTGTCTCATAGACGTCATGTCAGGATGAGACCCGGACACGACCCATTTTTGAACATCGTTAATTTGGCAGTTGGTTGAATAACTACAACTTGTTGTATTGTGCACATTATGCACATATTATACATATATTGTAAGGTAGACACCAAACAAACACATTACACAACAAACACATTACTGTATATACATATATATTTAGTTGTACAGTAAAA
The DNA here is from genome assembly GCA_002895965.2 of Coryphaenoides rupestris. Lineage (NCBI taxonomy): Eukaryota > Metazoa > Chordata > Actinopteri > Gadiformes > Macrouridae > Coryphaenoides > Coryphaenoides rupestris. Next base: position 10,300 of record PIJE02003804.1, on the reverse strand, counting down.
TCAACAACACTTTGCCTATACCTTTATCCATTGTTGCCAGCTACAAACTGTATTGATTGTGATTGATTGGTGGCTGGCTTCAGCAGCCTCACCTGGCTGATCTCGGAGCTAACCTGCTATGTAGCAGGTTGGGCTCATAGCATTAAACACCATGGTAGTTGATATTAGTCTTGGTAAACTTGGTATCTTGGTAGATCTGGGTAATCTGAAACCCACCATTTATTGTGATTTAATATATCCAGTTTACTCCGAAGTCCAGCTTCTTGAACCAGGGCCCAGTTGTCCACAAACAGCCAACGTCTGCACTAAACCGCTTTATCGTCATCTTCCTGCATCCTTGCGTTAGGGGAGGCCAGAAAAAAGCCAATTTATGTGACATGTAGTATGCTTACTGCTACAACACTATTTTTCTTAAGCACCCAATGACCTTCCCACTCGTAGGAAACCTGTTGTCTTTGTTAAGCGAGAACAAAAGCATGTTGAAAAATGTGCTTGATGCACGCGTTGTTATATTTATTTTCAGGCGCCGTGAAGAGATGATCCAGAAGCTACAATGAGTCCTTGCCCCAGCCAGGGTATGCTTTGTTTCAAACAGACTACTGTCTGAATATTAACGTCATTGCCTGTGTTCTGTTAAGTGTCTGTATTGTGTTGATTGGTCAGCCGTTGTTTTTTCTTGTCTTGGTTTTTAGCAAGTCTTTGACATTTGCATTTGAAACGTTTTTAAAGGGCAATTTATCTGTTGTTTGCCCTTTTAGAAATAATTTATCAATTTCACCTTTTATATTTACTTTGACTGTTTAATCTTCACAAATAGTCAAACGGTGTAAGCCTACGGTGTCATCACATTACTATCCAATATATGAAGGGAATTTTGTTCAGATTATGTTTTTGCTTTTAATGAAAATAATATCGTAGCCTACCTAGTCCTATTGTATGGTTACAAAATAAGTTTAAACTAAATTGGCGGCTTTATTATCGGTTTAAATGACCAATGCCAAATAAACGTAGCATAACAACTTGTTCGTTGTTATGGTAATTGACACGATAAGCACTGCTTTTCTGTGTATAGCACAACGTCCATTTGGTGGCCGTCGATATTACTTTGGTCGATATCGCAGCAAAACCTTGCCCCGCAAGTCCACCCCCGAGCGCCGTCAAATTGACGCTGACTGGAAGTCAAAATGTTTGGTGGGTGGTGAGTGAAACGCTCTGTGAGGAAAATCTGTTCTGGTTGACTGAGTGCCTGCCTCTGTGTGAGACAATTTAGATTTTCGATCGCACCGAGCACATTTCAGACCAATCTCTTCCATGATTCGGTTTGGGGAATCCATCTGGCCTGTTTATTTAAAAAACAATCTTCTGTTCTCTTTTATTCTCTTTCTCTCCATCTCTTTGTGTCTGTCTGTCCGTCTCTGTCTCTCTGTGTCTCTCTTTCTCCATCTTTTTGTGTTTGTCTCTCTCTCCATCTTTCTGTCTGTGTGTGTGTGTGTCTCTCTCTCTCTCTCTCTCTCTCTCTCTCTCTCTCTCTCTAATCATACCTACATGACCTGGGAGTTCTGTATTTAGCTCAAGCTAAACACAAACCAGTCATGGACCAGTCCCACCGGGGCACATCCAGAGTGTATTGTCACACGCACATCGGCGTACATCGGCGCAATCACGAGTCTAGAACCCGCTCGACCGCTCACCGGTCACTTGTTGGCTACACAAGGCTTATGCTGCTGCTGACGGCGTCACAGCTGCCGCTACTGAAGACCGGTAGCACTAAATATCTGTCGACTCGGGGGAGGCAAGCAGGCGGAAAACATCCACACGCAGAGAAGAAGACGACGACGGGGTTAGGATAGCTTCCGTGCTGCTGCCTCTCCTCCACTTTGTTCTCAGCGCCCTTCACAGTGGGGGGAGCATCGATCTGTAGCGCCAACAATTGATCGGTGTGCTTGAAGAAATGTGCAACAGACCGATCAGCGTATTGTAATGAATGTTTGGCTTCTTTTCTGCAGGGTGGGGGGGGGGGGCGCTTCTGAAACTCTATCGAACCGACACAGACTGCTGGCTGAACACAGAGCAGGCTTCCTAAGCGCTTCAGCATATTCACAATCTGCTCTGATTAAAATGCTTTTGTGAAACCTTCGGGTGCCTATAAATGCGTTTGGAGGAAACAAAAAAATGTCACGCTGCAAGTTTCGCCGTTGACTCGCGGCGCCGCGGGTGAAAACAAAAGGGGCCGCTGGAAAGAGTCTGCCTTTTAAAAAGCAGACAAAAGGAAGACGGGGGTTTCACGGGGGGGGGGGGGACGTTATTTCCTGATATCAGCTTGCATGAGATGAAGGGGTTTCAGTAGGATAGTCACGAGAGCGCTTCTTCATCCTTTCTCTCGCTCTCTCTCTCTCACGCTCTTTCGCTGTTTGGGTGACTATCCCGCACGCCCTCTCTCTCTCACTACATTCTTTAATCAGCCAAGAGCGGCTTCCGAGATAGTAGAGAGAGAGAGAGAGAGATTGAGAGAGAGAGAGAGAGAGAGAGAGACTCCTGCCTCTTCTCCTGTGTTCGCGCTCAGCCATTGCCGAGGACTTTACTAGGCAATGAAAAGAAGGAGGCAGACCATGTGAAAGAAATATGGGATGCATTCACTAAAGTGAGGAGCGTTTGAGGAACCACTATACAGTCGGTCCTTGTTTGATGGGGCCAAATTGGAAGTTATTGTCTCCACCAAAAAAACAAAAAAATTATTCAATGATAAAAAAACCCAGAAACATTCTATTACGGGACAAACTGGCCCACAAAGCCCACAGAAGAACAGTCCATTCAGAAGGTGTCGTTTACTGGTCTGTCGTAAAAAAACCAAAAAAACCGCAACAACAAGGCAGAGGAGAAAATATATGTCTAAACGACGGCGCCAAAATGTCTGACTTCCTATAACAATGACAATGGGGCGCCGAGCTGGACAAGAGGAGCCCTTAATAGGCTATTGCTCGGGCCCCCTGGGGAGCGCATTGACTCTGGTCTCTTATTGGTCATCCATTCAGAGGACAGCGGTGCATTCTCTCTTCGCCGCCGCCAATCAGCCAATTAAAGGCCGGCAGCCAAGAAGTCTTTACAAGCCCCGCGTCTCCGGCAGGGGAGTCGACCCTGTCACACAATCATAACTATGATGAATACGGCCACGGCTTGTGGTTGTTTTATGGGGCCACGGACGCCATTACCGCGGCTACGTGGGAGATAGGTGTCGGGGCGCCCGGCGCGACCCCGCGCGTATAATCTCGTGGTGTTAGATGAGGTGAATCTGTTTTGTGTTGTTTTCCCTTTTCGTTGAGAAGATATGGTTAATAAGGTGTGTCGGGGTTTGGGACTGTGGCGGCGGGCAAACGGCATGCGTTGTTTGCGTAGCAGTTCACAAGAAGCCCGTTCATTTCCGACTGCAACGTAGCGTAGCCAAGGTTTTTTTTGCGCGAGGTCGAGGTCGATCCAGATCCAAAATGTGCGCCAAAACACATGCGGTAAAACTTGACCTCGGCAGAAAACTGTTGGGTTTTCTGAGGTACAGACCAGTACTGGACTGACAGAAACTAAATTTTTGGGTGAAACCAGTATGTACCGTACCGATATTGACTATTGAGTACCGTTGGGGCGTGTCCTTCCTCCATCGTAAACAAGACAGACAGAAGATTAGGTCCACAATCCCCTCCCCTCAACAAAACAAGGGGAATCTGGTTTGGGTCTATCGGGTCGCTGCGGAGCACTCCTGTAGATGTTGGTTGGTCATTTAGCGCTGGATGCATTTTAATGACCCTATACAACATCCAATCTGGCCGGTGCAGTGTTTAGTCAGTGATTTACTGCCAACAGCAAACAAAGCGTGTGTGTGTGTGTGTGTGTGTGTGTGTGTGTGTGTGCATGCTCGCTTCTCTCTCCAGTCTATCGGTCTGATTCTATGTGTGTGTGTGTGTGTGTGGGTCAGTGTTGTTTTCAGGTGGTTGTCTGCTTCATGGTAGTAGTGTATTGCATGTATATACACATATATTCTATAGTGTGTGTGTGTGTGTGGCTTTTGAATTTGAGTTTAGAGGAACCCCACTACCGTCTGTGTTTTCTTCTGAATGCCTCAAACAGGACCCCCCTCAGAGCAGCCGCTGTGCAGGGTGCACACTGCGAGCTATCTGCCAGCCCGCCGTATCTGCCAACTCTGACATGTGAACGTCTTCTTTGCACGCACTCGCGCGTGAAATGTGTGTTTTGTGTTTTAGTGAAAGTTATTATAGATAAGGGAACCTTTGGGGTCACTGTGACGTGGAACACAGCACACATGGTCTCCAGACATGTCATATGTGTGTGCGCACACACACACACACACACACACACACACACATACACACATACATACACCCATACACATACACACATGGTTATCTATGTGTGTGTGAAAGGATGATGTCTTCATTGTGTCTCACTTTTATTACGCACACACACACACACACACACACACACACACACACACACACACACACACACACACACACACACACACACACACACACAGCGTCTATCTTCCCACTGTTGAGCTGTTGGTAGGATTTGCTTCCTGCTTGGTTGGATTTTTCGACTTCAGTGGTTTTGCATTGCATTCAGCGGATTGGTCGACGGGGGCCAGAGTGAAAGAGATCGGAGCCAGAGATTGGCCCCGTATCGTCCGCGAGGGCCGTAGCCATGGGCCCCCGAGGACATGGACGTGCAGTGGAGATACAGTATGCCTCCGATGACCCACAGGCAGTAAGCTCTTATCACTCTTAAGTCCCAGGGTACGGCGAGTAATAACAAACGCACGGCACCGAATGGAAACAGATTATAGATTAGCACATATGGCGCTGCCCAGATCACAGAGAAAGCTGAATATTAGCCGCATGTGATTTTCGGGGCTTCACCGCCACAAAATGTCCAATCCATGTATTGTCTGTCATAGAGACTGTGGGGAAGACATCTTTAAACATTTAAGCCTTCATCCATTAATAATGGGTGATAATGATAATAATGCAGGACGCTTTACATAAATTAGGGTGGAGGTTTGCTTCATTGCAGCGTTTAGCGGGAGACAATTCAGATCGGCCATTTATCTCCTGGGTTTTTCTTTTTTTTAGTGTGGATGCAGTTTTTCTAATGAGGGCAATCGCGAGAGAGCATGGAATGTTGCATATTAAAGATATGAAGCGTTCCCCCTCATCGGTGCCATGCATGTTATTCACACCCCCGTTTGAATATCTTCATCTCCGCCTCAGTTGTCATTGTTGTTACCCCCCGCCGCCCGCCCTTTCTTCTGCTGCTTGTAACCTGTCAGAAGAAGACGATGCCTAGCAGGTGGAGGCTGGGGTTCTTGCTCATCTAGTCCTTTCATTCCCTGAAAGACAATGCACCCTCCAACCCCACTCGCACACAGACACACACACAGACACACACACACACAGACACACACACACACACACACACACACACACACACCTTTCCCCCCCTCTCCTCAACTCTTACTCTGACCCTATGAAGTGTCGGTTCACCGCGCCGTGCCTCGAAGAATCCTCTAAACCGTACGCGAAATCGTAATTATCTGATAAGACGGGAGCCACGGGTTTGTCTTGAGAGAGATCTGAAAGCCATAGAGTTGACGATAATAATACCAACAAAAAGATGTACACATTTATACAAGCAACTTAGGAGCGCCCTTTTTCTATCTTTGTGTGCTTGGATAAAGAGAACCAACTTGCGGCCTCTCAGCTGATAACCCGAAATGGAGCCACGTTTAGCAAACACATTTACAACAACACCCTCTGGGCCATAACTGGCTCTACTTTTGGTTTTCTGTTGGCTACACAATCTTTTCCATGGAGAAAATCTTTGCAAACAAACAAACAAACCAACAAACAAAAACTGCAGTTGACTTTTTTGTTTCGCACAGTTTGTACAACGCAGTCCAAACACTTGGTCTTCCGTGTCCGCAGTAGGCTCGCTTGGCACATGATGGCAGGACAGTATCTCTTGGCTATTAACGATAAACTCGGCTTTAAAATGGTGACTCATCTTGCTCTCTAATTTTGCGCCACAATTGTGATTTCAGCCTTTAAGTGAGTCTACTTACTTGCGAAAATGCAAGTAAACATAATTGTGTTGTTCTAACAAGGCCCAATCTACACACTGCTGTACACTGCAATTATATCATGAATGTCTGATCAAATTCTGTAGTAGACATAGTTGAACAAAAATTGGCTCAATTGACTCTGAATCAGCCAACAGAATCATTTGATCACTGTTTCTAGTTTAATGTGGGTTAGAAATGAATGGTGAGAATATTGCATGTCAGAGGGCCTGCAGGTTTATCTATCTCAGCGTTCTGCTTCTGATAAACCGAGCATGTGATCTGAAAGTGGTGTTCCACACACCGCAGGGCCACTGCTGCAGTACGCACTTCTAATGCAGTGGAGGCGCATCAGTGGAAAAAACCCACATGTGTCCCTGTGCTTAAATACATGCCAAATAAATACACCCCCACCCTTATCTGTGTCTTCCACAGAGTTGTTCAGAGGGGCGTTCTACCAAGAGGGCTCTGTCAAAGGCTTCCATAGTCTCTCTAGATAGGCGAGTGACTCGCACAAGTTGTATAAAAACAAAATGAAACAGAACACATCTCTGTCCGTACTTTCGGACGCCAAATGGAACCAAGGGATTTCGACCAATCACGACGTGTTACGATGTGCATCACTATCGCCTGCTGAGTAAAGATGTGGCTCCCTAAATTACAGATATGTAGTCTGGGGCTTTTCACAAAAAAGTGTCCACGCGTCATTCATTCTATTCCTTGCAATGCGTCATACTGTATATCTGATATTTAAAGGGTTCAGATAAGGGGTCTATAGAAGCTGAATCTGCCCCCAGGTCAGTTATCCACCACATCATTGCCAACTTATCCTGCAGGAATGACGCCATAACTCGGCTGGACACCGGAGGTCATTTCCCTAAAACCTTGGATGGGAGGCTGCCAGCATCCTCTGTTTATGTTGAAATTGGCAAGTGTTCACGCTAGCCATTCAATTGCTTCCTCTTCCATGCTAAGCATCAGTCTATCATTGCACACAGAAGACGTTTCCCGTTATGGATCATCCTCACGCTAATGTGTAATAAGCTCTACACACACAATCCATTACATTGGCCAGTGGCGAGCTCTCGGTTCTCTTCATTCTGGATCACAGTTGTGTTCTCGTAGAGTCAGTGGAATCAGAGAGAAGTATGACGTACGATCCACTAGATCAGCCTACCTCAAGGCTACCCAGTCGACTGTACCGACGGTAAACGGATCTGGTCATCATACATCTACGTGGACACTTCCCACTTGTGATGTCACCCTTTCACCATGACAATTTTGAAACATCTTGTAATGGCTAATCAGGCTCACGCCTGGTGCTATCAGAGAGCCCCTTTAGTATTGACCATATAGCAAGTGGACAAAGCAGACCCACTTGACACTTAAATCAAACACATCTCTTAATCGCCCTACTTTCTAATGATGACGACATGCTCCTAATCGGTGTAAGTACCCCACGTGTCCCTACTGAAGTCAATAGCGTGAGCTCTTATCGAATGTCCCCCCAGTCATATAGACCAGACCCACGCTGTTACCGACTTCCCAAATGTGTCTCCTGAGCGACGGGACACGTCTGTGCATCACATTTAAATGAGAATCGGCCAACCTGCGCCTTACACGATTTTAAAATATTATGTTTAATGTTAGGAAATGTTTCTGCAAATGAATGAGTGTTGGGAGTTGTGGATGTGGTAATCTTGTGGGCCAGTAACTTTCCATTCCGCTGTGTGGCCTATGAGGAAATCGGGTGAGAGCTGAACATGACATTTGAGCTGGTTCAGAGCGGCACGGCCGTGTCCACACCCCGCCGCTCCGGCAGCGTTCCTTCTGCTCTGCGTAACCAGTTAGAACAAATGGAATGGGTTATTGACTTTGTCACTGACAATATACTCTGCTAATGGCTGGCGTCTGATAGGAAGATCAGGACCTTAATATATTAACAAGCCTGCGTCAGAAAAAGCAATTGACGTCACTTATTTATAATCATCGGGCAAAATATAATCCGTGACGTTTGACATTTGTGTCGATTTGATACGGGATTGGATATGCATTGAATGTTGAATACATTTGACATCTTTTGTCACATCTTATTTCGCCTAACTCTGATCCATATCTTTATGGGAACAGATTTGATGAACAGAAAATGTTGCTGTTTTAATTAACATCTGACGGTGATTAACGGAAGAAAATTAAAGTGTTGTAGAAACATAAAGACAGATTCCTGTTGAGGTATCAGAGGAAGTGGAAGCATAATTTGCGTCCACCTTCTGGATGGCAACACATGGTGAATGGTATGCTTTTCATCAAACACGATGTCACTTTTTTATATGGAAATGTATGAGTTATGATAACTCCTTCTGGACCTTGTCTTGTCTCTTGAGTTCTCCAGCAGGATCCTATTTTGTATTTGTCAGACTACGACCAAGACTCAATGGATTTACAACTGCAAAACAATCATGGTGCAGCAGTATCAACACAGTCCAAGGCATAAGACCAGGTTGTTTTTTTTTATTAGTGTGAAAATAGCATTCATAGCGCCTCAGAGCCCACACACACACACAGACACACACACAAACAGAAGCTAACGAAGTCAACGGGTTGCTTTTCTTTTTCAGGAATGTGTCGGAAGGATAGCACAGCTTTCGAGACCCCGGCCTCACTGCAAGCGAGAGCTTCCATGGACTACCGAGCCTTTAAATAATGTTCCAATAGTCATGCTCGCCTCTTGCAGCTGCGCCTTATTAGGATGAGCCACACCTGTGTCCCCCCTCTCACAGCCCACGCTAACCACCAGCCTTCCCAGCACACCCAGGCCCATTGCTTTTAGCTGGAGACGTTGAATGCAATGGACCTCTTTTCACAGGTCGTCATTAGCAGGGTAAAGTAACATCCTGTTCCTCTCGGTTTACTTCTTTACATTGCACCAACTTTGCATTGCACCGGCATTGGTCCACGTCTATTTACTGGACTAGTTGTGTCTCTACTGGTGCACTGCTAGACCTGTCAATGTTCAATGTTATAAGCTACGCCTGGGTTAGTCCTGCTGTGAAAAGTGCCTGTAGACCTATCTGTATAAAAGTTGGGTTATAAACTGTTGTAAGAAATGGACGTAGTCACGGCAACACCGTCACACATTGGTTTGTTGTCTACCGATTTTGAAGCCTCGAGTTTGGCAGTCGCCGTCTTGTTATTTTTCAACCAGCAGTGATTGAAAAACATTTTTAGGCGACCAAAAAGTAACAATTAGCTTTCACAGACTTTTGGCTTCATTCTCCAGACCCCGAGCGCGGCCCTTTGTTACGTCAAGCATACAAGCACACTGCTCTGATATACAGCACACGGACGGAATCTCTGCGTGAAGGTCCTCTTCGTTTAAAGGCAAGATGTCAGCCTCATAAAAAAAAATCTTTGGCTGTATAGGATTACTTTTCTGTCCGTGAAGTACTTTTGGCATTTCCATTAGCGGCCTCTATGTAGAAAGAAAGAGCAATCGGAAGATGGATTGACCTTTCCTTGTCGTTCCTTTACATCCCCCTCCTACCGCTCCTAACCCCCATCCCTACTCATCCGCATACACTTTGCAAAACCGGGACATTGGCCACACCTCCTCTGTGATACGCACCCTTCCTCCAAAACCCTCCCAGTCCCGCATTCCAGGATGGAACGGGGAGTGTGGTCCCTCTGTGACAGTGGGTGAGTGCTTGCGAGGGCTACGGCGGATGGAGAGGTTCACTGGGAAGGGGAGAGTAGCAAACAAACAAAATGTACGGCAGTCCTCGTCATGGAGGAGGCAGTGCACCTCCAGCAGATGAATGGATAAATAATATATAAATATATAAAAAGTATGTTGCCTGGCATCCACAACTGTCCTTGTCAAGTGTTTAAGTTTAAGTCTGAGCTATTTAATGTGAAAACTATCCCACAGAACTTCTATCTCATGGCTAAATATGGATGAACACATACTGTACATTATGCTGTCTTATAGTCACAACTGTCCTTGTCGTGTGACATGTAGATCATATTGCAAATGTAGAAACTGATTTAAACAAAAATAAGCCATAACAATATCATATGTAATGTCATGTAAACAGCCCACATGAGGACATTATTAGTGGTATAAGCCAATGGCTTCACTGCCATAACACTGAAGTGTTTCTGTCACCGCTCATCTTG
>PIJE02003803.1:14571-26906 GCA_002895965.2 Coryphaenoides rupestris | reverse complement strand
CTTAGGTAGGTTAGGTGGTGTCTTGCTCAGGGACACCTCCACACTTAGCTAGGAGGGAGGAGCCCGGGGATCGAACCAGCAACCTTCGGTCGCCAGACAACCGCTCTTACCTCCTGAGCCACTGGCGCCCACTCACACACACACACACACACACACACACACAGACGCACAAAGACAGTCATAGTCATCGCAACAATGATTGCTGCTTAAGTTTATGAGCTCATAAATGCAAAACAATGCTGCGCTATCTCTCTGGACCATAAGCCTCTCCTACAGCCTGGCCGGCCCAGCGAGCTGACGGCACACTTCAAAGTCTCCGGCAGACGACAAGCCTCTCACTGTTTTCCCCCCCGCGCTCACACTCTGAACCCAGATAAGATCGCTGATCATTTGCATAGATATTATGATGATATATTTATGTAGACTGTTCTTGTCTGGGTGTCCGTCTGCGTGTGTCCTTTGTTGTGTCTGTGTTTGTCCTGCGTCTCTGTGTGTGTGTCTGTGTGTGTCTGTCTGCCTGCCTGTCTGTCTCCTTATGTGTGTGTGTGTGTGTTGTGTGTGTCTGTGGTGTGTCCTGTCTGAGGCCTCTGTGTCTCTGGTCTGTCTGTCAGCTTGCCTGTCTGTCTGCCTGCCTGTCTGTCTCTCTACGTGTGTGTGTGTGTGGTGTGTGTCTGTGTGTGTCTGTCTGAGCTCTGTGGTCTCTGTCTGTGTGTGTGTGTGTGTGTGTGTGTGTGTGTGTGTGTGGTGTGTGTGTGTCGGACGACGGACGGACGGACACGGACCTGGAGCTCGATGGCGCCCGTGGCGTTCTTCAGCAGAGACACGGCCTGCGCGTGGCTCATGCCGTCCGTCGGGGTTCCGCAGATGCTCACAATCCGATCTCCCATCTGCGGTTTTTTTTAATCGGACGCCGAGAGATAAATGTTAGTCAGCTCGGGTGTCAAGAGTTCAATGTTGTGTCACGATTATCTTTCGGGTCAATACAAGTTTAGCTCCACTGAACTAAAATAAAAACACTTTTGTTTTAGCTCCAATTTTTCATGAGTTGAAAGCAAAGATCTAAGACTTTTTCTATGTACACAAAAGGTCTATTTCTCTCAAATTATGTTCACAAACTTGTTTAAATCTGTGTTAGTGAGCACTTCTCCTTTGCCAAGAGAAGTGGCGTATCAAGATGCTGATTAGACAGCATGATTATTGCACAGGTGTGCCTTAGGCTGGTCACAATAAAAGGCCACTCTTCTAAAATGTGCAGTTTTATCTCACAGCACAATGCCACAGATGTCGCAAGTTTTGAGGGAGCGTGCAATCGGCATGCTGACTGCAGGAATGTCCACCAGAGCTGTCGCCCGTGAATTGAATGTTCATTTCTCTACCATAAGCCGTCTCCACCGCAGACCACGTGTCACCACGCCGGCCCAGGACCTCCGCATCCGGCGTCTTCACCCGCAAGGTCGTCTGAGACCGGCCACCCGGGACAGCTGATGCGACAATTGGTTTGCGTAACCAAAGAATTTCTGCACAAACTGTCAGAGACCGCCTCAGGGAAGTCGCAGACATATGCTCCGGACAACGAACAAAGGTGCATTTTATTGATGGCATTGTGAATGCACAGAGATACCGTGACGAGATCCTGAGGCCCATTGTTGTGCCACTCATCCCCCACCATCACCTCATGTTGCAGCGTGATAATGCACGGCCCCGTGTTGCAAGGATCTGTACACAATTCCTGGAAGCTGAGAACATCCCAGTTCTTGCATGGCCTCCGTACTCCCCGGACACGTCACCCATTGAGCGTGTTTGGGATGCTTTGGATCGGCGTATACGACAGCGTGTTCCAGTTCCTTCCAATATCCAGCAACTTCGCACAGCCATTGAAGAGGAGTGGACCAACATTCCACAGACCACAATCAATAACCTGATCAACTCCATGCGAAGGAGATGATACTGACTGGTTTTCTGACCCCCCCTGCATATCTGTGAAATCCATACTTCAGTGCCTATAAATGTCTCTTTTCAAGATAAAACTGCACATTTTAGAAGAGTGGCCTTTTATTGTGACCAGCTTAAGGCACACCTGTGCAATAATCATGCTGTCTAATCAGTATCTTGATACGCCACTTCTCTCGGCGAAGGAGAAGTGCTCACTAACACAGATTTAAACAAGTTTGTGAACATAATTTGAGAGAAATAGGCCTTTTGTGCACATAGAAAAAGTCTTAGTTCTTTGCTTTCAACTCATGAAAAATTGGAGCTAAAACAAAAGTGTTGCGTTGATATTTTAGTTCAGTGTATGATTGTGAGGGAGGAGGAAATTGGCCTCCCGCTTTTGAGTCGAGGTATTTTTAGGTGTATGACTATGAGGTGGGAATAATACGCAGAATGTCGAGCTATAACAACGGGAGAGAACCCATTAGGCTTGGGCGACAAAACCCCATTATTTAAAAAACGTGACGAGAGAGACAATGAAAAGAGCCATCTGAGTGTGAAAATTCACCGGGGGGCTGCCAACGCAGGTTAATTCATGACAAAAATGTGCAAAAGCTTCAGAAAAATCGAGATTCAGAAGGTAAAGGGAGGGGGGGGGGTTCTTGTTTGAAGACCACCGTAGTCTGTGTGCTCATACAGACGCCGTCGCACAAAGGCAAACGGCGCTTGGCGTTTTGGCGAGCTTGTGTTTTGGCTAGCTTGCGTTTTTCCCTGACCTTTCTCCCGTCTTGTTCTCTGAAAAGAGGCTGTTGTGTGAGCGCGCCACAACGCCATTAATCCCCCCCCCCCCCCCCCATTCATCTGGAAGCGAGTGTCTTCTTATATACTAGCCCCGATGTTCTGGGCCCTGGCCCCCGTGACAGATTTATGACTCGAGTTGTCTCTGGAGCTATTGTTCTCCCCCCCCCCCCCCCCCCCCCCACCGTCAGTGCACAGTCGACACACACAGAGGAACAATTGTCTTTGACTCTTGTTCATTTTAAACCAGAAGGAAGAAATCTCTAGCGGTGGCTGAGGGCGTTTGTCCTTTAAGTCCGCGCCCACATGATGACGACCCAACGGTGGGAGTGGGAACAAGTCGACGGTTGTGGCTCGCGTGTCATCATCGAAGGGTTTGGGGTTTTTGTTCGGTTACGGCTCTCGGGTCAGTTACAGGGTCTAGGGGTCTAAACAACGGGACCCACCTGGGTGGAGGTAACCTTTGACCGGGATCCATCAAATATTCTCATTATTCATCAGGGCCATTCACTAGCTTTTTCACCATCCTCCCGAAATACAATCCAAAAGCTGTCCCAAAATGAACGTCAACCGTCCCCAAATTACAAATAATTTTCCGTCTTTCAACATTATCATGAGTTAAAATCATTGTCAAAGTGACCTTTATCATGACGAGATGATCAATCATCAATCCTTTTTTATTAAAATGTATCTGAAGCGGATTAGATTAGATTAGACTTGCGGTAAATAAAGTTAGGGACACTTGCACGGAACACACTGGAAGCTTTAAACATAAAATGTGATGTGCAGGCCCCTGGGATTGTTCTACGTTTAAACCCACTGTGTTGGCACCTGAGCTAAACGTCTCCGTTTGATTGGACCCCCCCCCCCCCCCCCCGCCTCCCGGAGCGGCTGCTTTACCTTGAGCTGCTGGGTCTGTGCGGCGAGACCCCCGGGGTTCATCATGGCGATGAAGATGGGGACGTCCCCCAGGGGGCTGCCCAGACCCCCCGCGATGCTGACGCCCAGCGAGTCGGACGGACCTTTGGTCAGCTCCACCCTGCGGACGTCCTGGTGGTGCAGGGCTGCCACGGGGAAAGACGTCCAATTAATACGAATGTTTCATTTTCGCTGAAAAACGATGAACATCATGATTTGTTGGGATCTGTAGCAAGCATGTGTGTAGACCTGGCATCTCTGGGAGCATCACAGTACTTCATTTATCATGGTCTTATACTGTAAATGTACATTTACACATTTTACGCAAAACACTTGCAAGCTCTTGCGATTTGGACCTTGCACTTGCGACAATAATTTAAATGGATTTCTCAGCCCTAATCAGAAGCGTTTTTGCGGCTTAAATTCCAGGGTCTGTCTGCCCGACCGCTCCCCCAAAACGGATACAGTGGCATTGTTCTGCTGGCGCGCAGGAATCAATAATCGGGAGATACCGATGACGCAGCTCCGGCTCCGCGGTGTGTTTGCACAGGGCCGCCGGGGGCCTGAATAGCCGGTTTACTTCACACTTACATTCCTGACTCCTGCTGCTGTGTTTGTCCAGGTCGCCATGGCTGCCCGGGTCACTGGGCGAGGGAGCAGCTGCCACCGTCGCCGCCGCCACCACCGGGGGGCTCCCGCCCTGGGACGCTCTCCTCTCCGAGTGGAAGGGCCCCGCTTTGAAGCGGCCCACCTCCATCACGATCGGCCCCACGCAACACTGGTGGGAGAAGACACATTATTATCGGTAAGTACTGTATGTAAGGTTTATCTATACGCCGCCATGACACACGTAACCCGACGCGCCCAGATGCTTTGTTACACAGAATCATCTGGGAAGTCGTCCTTTGGAACTGTTTGGAAAAGGGCGGGCACTTTCAGAAATGACTTGGCAGGGGATTGGCTGAACCACCTGTCCATCACCATGCCTTGTCGCTGCCAGTACTTCCTAACAGGATGCCGATTGGTCCGAACCACAGTGGTTCGGTCCAATCAGACGCCAAAGGCCACAAGTGGATAACCTGAAGGCTGTAAAGGTGGATTCCCGAATGCAAATGTGATCTCGCGAATCAAGCTGCCTCGCAAGGTCACCATTCGTAGACAAGGGCCACACGGTGCTTCACAATAAAAACGTACAAAAAATAAAAACAATGAAACGCAGACAGGATACAATACAGCCGACCTTGGTCGAGTCCACAGCACGTAGTCAGTGCAGGATTCTTCCATTTATTGCTGGGATTCAATTACTTTTTCTCTCTTTTATAGAACAATAACTTGCGTTATTGTGTCACACAAAACTATGCCAAATCATTTTCAATTTCACGACCGCTTCCCTTTTGGCGGTGTTTCACAGATCACTCGTCAATGATTAGCCATTAAAATATGGTCGATTTGACCGGCGGTAGGGGGGGGGGGGGGGGGGGGGGGGGGGGGGGGGGGGGGGGTACTGGAGGAGGAGGTGGGGCTGTGAGGTCTGGCCCGTAGTGGTACCTTCAAGATGGCCGCCACCCCTTCCTGCGTGGCGGAGCGGACGTCCTCTCCGTTGACGGACAGGATCTGGTCCCCTTGCATCAGCCGGCCGTCGGTGTCCACCAGGCCGCCCCGCACGATGTCCGACACAAACACGCCCGTGTCGCTCCTGAATGACACACACACACACACACACACACACACACACACACACACACACACACACACACACACACACACACACACACACACACACACACACACACACACACACTCAGGGTTACGTGACGGGATTCGTACTGCTAAAGTGTAATTCTCTACCATTGGAAAAATGACTTCACTGGTCTCCGAATGGTTGTACTTAGTTTTATTTTGTCTCGATGGTCAATTTGGAAAATCTCACCAGGCCAATTGGGCTAATTCATCCCGACAATCCAAAGCGAATATGGAAATAAACTTGCGAGCGGAAAAAATAGCAACGGTAACCACTTGGGGACCACTGGAGCGCAGAGGGGGGAAGGTGATAAGCTCCTATTTTAAGGTTTTGTACCTAAACAAACACTGACAATAGCGTTTTGAAACCTTGAAATAGTCCTAATTACCATATAGAGTGCCGCCTTCACCGACCACGGCTATAAGGGGAATAAGGTGTGACAGTCAAAACCGCTAGCACCGCGTTTCGTGTAATTGCCGCTTCTTGCGCCCGGCACCTGTAATCGCTTGACCTCCGTGCGCGCCTCGGGAGATACCATCTCTCACACAAAATGGGGGTAACTCCTCATCTTTATTTAGGAATATATAGCTGATCTCAAAGTGACTGGGGGCTTTCCCAAAGATCACAAAGCGACTTACAACGAGTAAATTTTGTCCAAAGAGAGTTAAACAACAAAATATCTCGATAAAGGTGCAGTAAGATTGGAATAGAACCGGTTTCGAGCACTTCATGAATGCTAGCTGTTGACCGGCCATCTTCTGCTTCATTCATTTCAACGGCAATCTCTAACGAACACAGACTCCCCAGCACACACACAGTCGCACAGTCTCTCACACACACACACACACACACACACACACACACACCCGGGACAGAGATGCTTGGCTGTGACGACTCCCTCACCACTAAATGCCACGTCTGGCCTGCCTGCTTTGTTATTCTTCTGTCTCTCTGTCTCTCTCTCTCTCTTTGTGTCTCTCTCTCTCTCTCTATGTCTGTGTCTCTCTGTCCCTCTCTCTCTTTTTCCTGCTCCAGTAGTAGTGGGGGTGGTTGTAAAGGTCTGACGTGTCAGAATGATAATACATTTGTAATATAATTACATTCTACCTTGTCCTTGTGTCGGAGGCTCTCCCCGGATAGTTTTATTTAGAGACGACTGCTAGACGAAGCAGTATTTCCTTTTTCTTTGCATTTATTGTGTGGCATACACACACACACACACACACACACACACACACACACACACACACACACACACACACACACACACACACATTTTATAGCTTGCCGTAAATCTAACACGGACACATGGGGGCAGAAAACATGGAACAATGAACACATGCACATGCACACACACACACACACACACACACACACACCACCACACACACACACACACACACACACACACACACACCACACACACACACACTCACAGGGATGTGTGTTTGTACATGCGTGTTATGTGTTTGCTTGGCTGCTCAATCCATTACTTTCGCTGACTCCCCACAGCGCGTGCACTTGTGTGCCTTTGACGCATTCCGGGGGGGGGGCAGATGGACCACCATGCAAAACAACACAACACAACACATGCATGCACACACACACACATATGCTCACACACACACACAAACACACCTGAGCACCAGCACTGGAATGCCCTCGAGGACACATCAGCGCATTGAAGGAGGTTACAAACTGACATATGCTACGCGTGTGTGTGTGTGTGTGTGTGTGTGTGTTCATGTGTGCGCGTTGAGGCGACGTTAAACTGTGGTTGTGGAAGAATGAAATCTGTGTGTGTTGTGCGTGTCCGTCCACTTGGCTCTGCATAGGGAATGTGTTTTTTTAATTTATTTTATCACAACACACACACACACACACACACACAAACACAGTATCCCAAGGCCTCAGGAGTTTAGCAGTTTACCTGAACTGCCGTGATCTGCGTTCACAAAAGAAAAGTGAGTTGTTACGTTAAAGCGGGTACAGCTAACGATGAAGAGGGAAAGTGAAGAGCTTTCAACTTCACGATGCTGTCGGCTCCGATCTCTCCGAGGGATAAATAGCAGTACAATGCTAGGTTTCTATACAGTTATACGTGAAGGATATTTGTTGCTGGCTAATTGATACTGTTAATTATTTTCCTCACAAGATTTGCTTGGGAGGTGTATTCCTTTAAGCTAAACGATGACATTTCTATTATTACGCTGTCATGAGTTTTTCGCTGACAACCCGTCGTCGTCGCCGCCGTTGTCGTCGTGCGGTTTATTTACAGAGTGACTCCACAAATATTTAAAGGCCGTAACGGAAAGCGCTGCGCCATAAACACGGGCTGTAAAAAAAGTCAAGTCGGTCTATTATGTTTGCATTTGTACCGCAAACATTCTTACTTCCCGGTGTCTCTTCTCAAAACGGCACCGAGGCACAGAAGCACGAGGAGTTCTGCTGATAACCGTTGATTGTGCATTTGCCCACCTGCTACTGCACTAGTAGAAGTAAAATAAACTCTGTGTTGTTTTGGCTTTGGTTCCCAAATGGCCGGTTTTTAAAACCACAGCCACACAGCTGAGAGTCAAGGACGACTCCACAAAACGGAAAGGCGTCGAGGCCAAGAAAAATAAACGTGATAAGAGACAAAATATGCCGAATGCCAAAAGCCAGCGCAATCGCTCCCGTATTCAAGATAAATATTTACACAGAGAAATTCCTCTCCCCGCCCCAAATAAAAAGAAAATTCTGAAATTCACATGCCAATGTCGAAAGAAAAGATTTCAAGAGGAGAGATCCTTTTGTTTCTGGTTCGACTCGATAAGCGCCGGCCCTACAATTTGCACATTTCCACGAAAAGGTTCTGGAACGTCCCGCTCACCTCCTGCCCACGATGCTGAGGCCCAGGCCGTGACCGGGGCTCTTGAGCAGCTCCACGGCGAAGGTGTCCCACAGGTCGTCCTCCTTGTACTGCGCCTCGTCGCGGTACACGCGCAGACGCACCTCCTGGGGGGTCTGCCGCAACACGGTGATGGCCTCGTCGTGGCTGGCGGCGCGCAGGTCCATGTCGTTCACCTGGAGACCCCGGAGGAGGAGGAGGAGACGGAGAAGAAGATGAAGAAGAGATTTCATTGGCTAATAACAGCTTGACATAAGAAGCCAAAAGGGACATGTATGTTTTTTTTTTTGGTGAGGGTCGCTTTCGAAGAAATAACATTACATTTACATTTACATTTAGGCAGACGCTTTTATCCAAATCGACTCTTTATTTTTATTTTGTTATTATTTATAATATTTTTTCATGTATTTACTGTTCATGGTTTTACAGTTTTTCCCGTTGAGGAAACACAAAATCAATTCATGAACTTGTATGAACCCTGTGGCTCCCCCGTGTGTCCCTTTGTTTCACTTCATCGCCTCACCATCGTGACGCAGACTGATCAACTTAATTCGACCTTTGACCTGAGGCACACACACACACTATGTATACATTTCCATCCGCGATGATGATGATGGCCTCCACTGGTCCGTGTTCACTCCCCCCCCCCCCCCCCCTCAGCACACACGGTAACAAAGCAAGCAAGGAAGGTATCCCTTTTCCCTTTTCAGTCACGAGACGCAACAATGGCCGCCTTGGTTGCCGCCTTTTTTTTCCCATAGCGGGGGGGTTGAGGGAGGGAGGGGGAGATGGGGGAGGGGGAGATGGGGGTATGGGGGGTGGGGGAGAGAAGCGATCAGCCCTCTGAGGACATTGGTTCTGCTGCAGATGCTTTTCATCTCTGGGACTTCGTTGCTCAACACTGGCTGCGCTCCAGAAGCGAATAGAAGAAGCAGAGGGGGCAATTAAGTCGTAAGGTGGTCTCTGTGTGTGTGTGTGTGTGTGTGTGTGTGTGTGTGTGTGTGTGTGTGTGTGTGTGTGTGTGTGTGTGAATGCTTCTCCATTCATTGACTGAGCTACCCTAACCCCCCCTCTCCTCCTCGCCTCCTCCTCTCCATCCCCTTGCCCTGCCTCCTATTGAAGGCAAGAGGTCAACGAAAGGCCGAGCGGAATCCAAAACTTCGCTCGCGGACACTGTGCCTGTCCGAAGCCGCTTGTCCAAAAAAGAAAATGGCTTCATTTCCTCCGAGTTCATCGTGGCCGCGATGCCTCCCTTGCGATCTCTTTAACGTTCGTCACGTGCAGAATTTATTTGCGTGATATCAATGACGTATTACGTAATAGCAAACTCAGATTCGTACGTCGTTGTCGTGAGCATCACTTCAACTCACACCCCTGAGCGCACAAGCAAAGCAAACTGTCTCTAATGAATCACGGGTGTTCTCCGTCATACGTCCGCTTTCGAATTTACAACCCGCCGCTGTTAAAACCTTGTTGTCCGGAGTCGAGGCTCGAGGATCTCGATAAAACTTTTAACGCGCCGTACATTAAACTCGCCGGAGCAAATATCACCACCCATGACCCAAGAGTGATGGGAGAGACGGCTTTCCCCGGGCGTGTCGCCATCGTTTTTTTTTTAAATGTAATATAAAATAAAATAAAACGACGTCGGTTGGACCTCCTTTGTCTTCCGATATAAAAAGAGAGTGAAGGAGAGTTCACACTGCGAGCTGCACCTCCAGGATCTGGTCTCCCGCCCACAGCCGGCCGTCCGTGGAGGCCGCGCCCTCCTCGTACACCTCGTGGATAATGATGGCTCCCTGCGGTAATAAAGAGAGAGAAGAAGAAGGAGGAGGAGGGGAGAGAGAGGAGAGGGAGAGAGAGAGAGAGTAAATGGGTTGGACGAGAGACAAAAAGTCTGTGCCTGAGGCGGGAGAAGATATAATCACGGGGTTCGGGAGAGAGAGAGCGAGACGACAGCAGGTATGAAGGGAAAGCGACTCTTGGAGAAAAACTGACCTTGATTTAAAAAAAAAAAGAAAAAAGATATATTAATCATAAAATAAAACTGGTCTGGTGGGGAAGAAATAATTAAGCAATGACATGCGATGTTGTTGATCATAATCAAAAATACAGGTGCTTCCGCTTACCTGTGTGAACGTGTATTAAGACACCTGTGTGCGTGTGTGTGTGTGGATGAGTGTGTGTGTGGGTGTGTGAGCGAGATGTTCACACACATCTCTCCTATATAAAAGAACATGGTCTCTGGAGAGCTGCCTGGGGTGTGAGTTTAACTGCAGCCCGGCATTACATTACGTGGGCTGGTGTTTCTGCGGCGAGCGAATGAGCGAAGCGAGCGAGGTTCACACGGGGTTCAGAGGTCACATTCCAGAGCTGGATATTTGTGCTCCTGTGGCCCGGGCGCCCGAGACAAAGACACCCCCCCCCCCCCACCCACCACCACCACCACCACCACCACCACCATCCACCATCATCCACCACCACCACCACCATCCACCCCAAGCCTGACTGAGCAGACAGAATAGAGCCACCGAAGAGATCCAGTCGGGGGAAGGGAGTGGTGTGTGTCTGTGGTGTGTGTCGTCTGTGTGTCTGTGTGTGTTGGGTGTGTGTGTCTGTGTGTGTGTGTGTTGTGTGTTGGTGTGTGTGTGTGTGTGGTGGTACACATCATCCCTACATTCCTCAACCCACCGTGTGTGTGTGTGTGTGTGTGCGCGCTTGTGTGTGCGTGTCAGAGCAGACGGTTGTGCAGCCACCACCACCACCACCACCACCATCTCCACCTCCTCCACCACCACCACCACCACCCGAGGTTTTCAAGTGGGTGGCATGGCCGGTTTGTCACTGGGCTTTCCAAACTCGAAAATGTCTCAAATGTCCACAAGATCTCAACGCACACAACACACACACACACACACACACACACACACACACACACACACACACACACACACACACACACACACACACACACACACACACACATACACATGAGCAGCGACACACACACACACACCCAGACATGAGCTAGAGGCCCAGGCCCGTGCGGCCCTTGGAGATGTCGATGGTGGTCTCGCAGCCGGGTATGATGGGGCAGGTCGCGGGGTCGGAGGCCAGGGTGCCGGGTGTCGAAGGGCGGCTCGGACCTGGCGAGGGGAAACGTGTTTTCTTTGACATTTTTTGGTTTATTTTTATTTTTCTTCTTCCTTTTGGGAACCAATAACTTCTGACTTTGGTTTGTTTTGTTTGGTCATGGCAGCTACGGCAAAAATATTTACAAAATATAAATTTAAATTCAAAGATGCAACGCCTAGAATAACATTAGCCATTATTTTGAGCTTAAAATACATTAAAGTGATCCAATTCTGTCATGATTCGAGCCATTGTCTCGTGTCTTTAACACCAGGCGACCGCACTCACTACTGCTGATGAGTTCCTCCGCTTCGGGCTGGTCCATGGCGTCTAAGCCGCTGCAAGGCATGCTGGGAGCATCGTCAGACAGCCCCTGGCTCTGGCTCTGGCTGGTAACCATGGCAGCCGGCGTGGGGCAGGGGGGGGAGGAGGAGGAGGAGGAGGATGGGGAAGAGGAGCAGGGAGGAAGTATCTCGTTGGAGGAGAAGGTTAGCCTCGCCGGCCCCGCGGTGTTGCGCAGCAGCGAGTAGACCTGGAGGGGGAAACATGGCGCCGGTGTTAATGCAAAATTATGATTTATTATTCATGAAAGATTAACAACGGGCGTTACTGTGAATGAGGGAGGTGCTGCTATTCGTGAGGCTTAAAGCTGTTCTTCACCATTGTTGCTCGCCGTCACTTTTCGATAGTTTTTCGATTTAAATTGTGTTTATATTGAGTCTTTTATTTGTGGCACACAAATGCATGTGAACCGTG
This sequence comes from Coryphaenoides rupestris, assembly GCA_002895965.2. Taxonomy (NCBI): domain Eukaryota; kingdom Metazoa; phylum Chordata; class Actinopteri; order Gadiformes; family Macrouridae; genus Coryphaenoides; species Coryphaenoides rupestris. The sequence continues at coordinate 14,742 of PIJE02003803.1, read as the reverse complement.
AGACTCAATCAATCCACACAATTGAAGTACGCGCAAGTGGGGCGAGCAAAAAGTGCTGATTACAACTTTAAAAAACTACATATTAATAAAAGACGATTTAAAAGTATGCATGAATATGAACAAAAGACCATGTAATAATAATAGGAACTAATATTAATGGAAGACGATATG